>JANHGB010050877.1:0-50999 GCA_026283785.1 Coracopsis vasa | reverse complement strand
GTGGGATGTGGGGAGCGTTTTCCCACACTTGATGCAGCTTTCCAACTGGAAAAGGGTAGAGGTGGGGCAGTTGAGAGGGGAGGTTGTGAAAGGACAAGAGAGGCAGCCATGAGTGGTGAGTGGAGATTGCGAAGGGACAGGAGAGGTAAGGGGAGATTGTGAGGAGAGAACAGGGATGGCCATGAGGGAAGTGGTGGGACAGCCAAGAGGGGCAATCATTGAAGGAAGATCATGAGGGAACAGGAGGGAGAGCCATGAGGGGAGACTGTGATGGGAAAGCAGGGGTGGCCGTGAGGGGAGATTATGAGGGGAGAGGTGGGGGGGTCAAGAGGGGCAATTGTGAGGGGACAGGAGAGGCAGCCATGAGGGATGAGGAGAGATCATGAAGGAACAGGAGTGACAGTCATGAGAGGTGAGGGAAGATCATGAGCGGAGAGCAGAGTCAGCCATGGGGGAGGGTCATGAGGGGAGATCACGAGGGGAGAAGTGGGGCGGTTGTGAGGGGAGAGCAGGGGCAGCCATGAGGAATGAGGGGTGGCCATAAGGGGAAATCTTGTGGGGAGATGAGGGCCAGCCATGAGGGGTAGGGTCAGCAGCTATATAGTGTGGGTCCCTGCGAGGTGGTAGATAAGGGATGGCTGTGACTGGAGGTCATGAGGGGCAGCCATGAGGGAGATCAGTTTGCCCTTAGTGACGTGGTTTAGTGGTGGGATTGATAGTCCTGGGGTAATGGTTGGGCTCTGTGTTCTTAATGGTCTTTTACAACCTAACTGATTCTTTGAAAACAGGCAAGAGCTAAGAAAATCCATTCTTTATTTCAAAAGCTGATGGAGAAGTTTCTTCCTGTGCCTCCATCACCAAACTTTTTGTTATAAAAACGTAGTTGAAGTATTTTTTATGGGAAAAACTGTTCTCTTAAAGCCTTCTTTTTCCACTCTGAGTCACTGTTTGGAATTTTTTTGAGGCGAAGGAATGATTTTATTCACTTGCCAACCTTCAAAGCCCGCCTCAGAACTGGGATAAAGCTGTAACTCACCTGTTTATTTCTGTAGTTACACAGAGTAATTGCTGGTTTAAGTATATCCTGTTTGCTACGTTGTGCAGTTCGTGTGTTATGGCACCTTTAATGGCTCTTGCAGTATATAGCAAAGGGATTTAGAACTGTGGGCAGGTGCTTTTTACCTTGTTTTTTAATTGTAAATAAACAAGCATAATGAAAATAGCTATTAAATAATGAGTACATCCACATTTACATTAAATACACTGTTCTTTTCTTCATAAAAGGGAGATAAATTCACCCGCTTCAGGGCAAAGTCTAACCGCTAATGGACAGAAGAAACTTCCTTTTAGGCAGTTGTTCCATCTCTTTCTCCTTGGAATTTCTTGTATGTTCTTTCAGATCCCAGGATGTCAGCCACTGCCAAGGGACTGTGCAGGTTGGCTGAGACAGTCTCAGGTTAGGCCTCCTCTGGTAATTCTTAGCCTTTCATATCTCACCTACCCATCCATCCGTCTTGTTTGCTAATTAAATGTTGATGAAAAGAGACTCCCTGCAACCTCCCTCTTTCTGTTCCCTCGTGCTACTTCTACTAATCCCTGGATTCTACTTCTCTTTCAGAAGATGCTGCTTAAGAAGAATTGTGGAGCGAAGACTAGAGTAATTAAAATTCATGTAAGTTGCCCTTTTCTGGTCCAGTTCCTGCATCTTTCCACGTATATCTGAATGTGGTGATTCTTTGTGAACATCTATACCCAGAAGATTATTTCTGGAGGTTTCCTATGACTTGATCAGCTGCATAACAAAAGCTGCTAGTTGTAATTTAGGTTAGGTGCTGATGAAGCTAATAATACATTGGCTTTTCTGTTTTGGAGACTGTGGGCTCAAAGCTTTCTTGGGGTGAAACTCTACATTCCCTGTTGTGAGCTCATACAGCTATGCATGACTGTCCTGTAGGGTGTCATTTGGATCCTTCTTAGCTGAGGGAAGTGCTAATCTAAGGTGACAAGTGGTGTTTGATAGGGGTGAGAGGTACTGAGTAGATAGCTGCAGAAAATGGACTATACCTGCAGAGCTGTGTGGCATGTGAGACTGGAGGATGGCAAATGAGAAGGCTAGATCGCTTGGGTGGCTTTGTAGCTGGGCTGACACTGCACTGTCTGAGCATCTCCCATTCTTGAGCACACTCATGCCTGGCAGGGCTAGGTCTGCCCAACTCTCCTGCTTGTAGTTTATGCTGCCTGCACCTCTGAGTCTCTGTCTCTAGCACCCTATACCCTAACTTTTCAGCCAGCCTGTCTCTTCCATAGGTACCTTGGCGTTCTTTTGGTCAGTGCTGGATAGTGCTGTGGGAGATGTGTCTGTGACCTTGCACGCTGCAGCCAAAACAAGTGCCTTAGTCCACTGAGCCCCATCTGATGCTCCCCATGTTTGTGATACACAGGCACAAACAGGTCAGGATGAAGAAAACAGATATCCTTTGTGATAAAGCTGCCACTTTCATTGCAGTAATTATAGTCTTGCAGGAGGGATGAATGACAGACTAGGATCTGTCAGGGTTTATACCTTGTCCAGCAGGAAATGGGACTGATGCCTTTGTGCACCTAGAAATGCTTCTGTTTAGGGGCATGCTGTTGAGTGCCCCTATCCATCACTGCTTTGTTGGTGAATTTGGTATTTGAGAGGAGGAGGAGCACGTTGGGCTGGCTAGAACCTTGTGCAGAGCTGAACAGTGTTTCTCCAACTCCCTTACATGCCTTCTGCCAAGGCACTTCAGTCCTGTCTTTCAGCAACCCCACAATGACCTGATACTTCTGATTGCACAATTAATCCTGATATGTTATCTCTTGTGCTCCTGCTTGGATTGTTTTCAGTAGAGCTGTCTCCTCCTGTGCCCCGTGAGCTCTTCCCATACTGTGCCTGTTGTTCAGACCTACTGACAGTCTAATCCTGCTGCAATGTTTTAGTGCAACTTGTTTATCACCTTCCTTTATGCCTGTCCATGTGCTTCCACTATTTTTCCTGGGTGTCCGTGGACTTGTAGCTATTTCCAGTGCTGCTTGGTGTCAGTCTCTCAGTCCCTGGGGTTCCAGTGATGCCTCAGTGGCGTGGTTTCCTCTGACACCTTGAGCTCATTATTGCAGCTACTCTTGTGTCCCTGGAGAATCTGAGAGGCAGAATTATCCCTTTGCTCCCTGCTGAGCCCATGTCAGCTCACACTAAAATAAACAGCAGAAACTGAGAGCACACCATTCTGACAGATGGCACAGAATCCATGCTTCTCTTGCCAACTCCGCCAAGCTGTGACAGTACATCTCTATACCTGAGGTGCTCATGTGGTTTCCATGACAATAACATATGATACTTCACTGTCTCTTGTTGGTTTGTCGTGGTGACAGAGTCATTAGGTAAAGGACCATTTTTGCTTCCATTTTTCAAGTGATTGCAAGTGCCCACTTTTGTGTATCTAGCTTAGGAGGCAGCAGGTCCCTGGCAGAATACCTTGCTGAGGTGCCTCAGCTCTGGAAGCAGCTGAGAGAGGTCAGTACCTCTGAAGGATGATGCTATGCTCTTGTCATATGAAGGGAAATCTCAATCCAGCCACTAAGACATGCTTGGCACGGGGTTCATTCTCAGTGTTGCCCAGCAGCAGGACAAGAGGTAATGGGCACAAGTTGAAACACAGAAATTCAGGTTGCCCAGAGAAATTGTGGAGTCTATCATGGAGATAGTCAGTATATGCCAGGATATTGTCTTGGACAGTGTGCTCTTGCTGATCCTGCTTTGAGGAGCTTGACTATCTCTAGAGATGCCTGTCACCCTCACATTCTGTGATTTCTGGCTCTTGCCTAGCATTCAGTAACGAAGTCAGAGCACACTAGGGACCTTCATTCACTTGGGAGGACTATTCTGTGACCCCACTGAATGTAGCCTTTTAGCAAGGATGACAGCAGGAGGCAAGGTTTGGTACTCTGTTGTGGGGGTCTGGTGCAGAAGTTCAGGGTTGGGACATCGCCGCTGTGGTGAGGGTAGAAATGAAGACCAGTGTCTCAGAGCCACGGGTTGATGAGCTGTTACAGGAGGAACTGGGCAACTGTCTGCATGTCTGAACAGGAAGCTTCACCATGTGAACCAGTTTGCTTGTGTTGCTGTAGCCCTGATGCACAAGGGCTCCTGTTTCAGTATATGTAAAGAGCATGCACTCTCTGAACTGAGGTGGGCAGTGACATTCAGACAGCATACAAGTGGATGGAGATGCAGAGTGAACTGATCTGAGGAGCAGGCTGGCTACCTAGTGGCTTATGCCAGGGGTTTGAAGCAAGGAGTCCTGTTTTCTCCCTGTAGTTCTGCTGCCGGATAGAGTGAAGGAGAAAGGATTATGCTTATTGCCTCCTTTGTGAGGATGATGATGGTGGTGACCTGCTGGTAACATCAGTGAAGCATTTTCATCCTGTCCTTCCTGAGGACAGTGTTTCTTCTGGTAGTGAGGTGGGGTTTTGCTTCTCCACGTGCTGTTTTAACACTAAGGTATCATCTTATCTCTGTTCCCTTCAGCTTCCCAAGGGGCAGCTCAGGTGGTGTCAGGCTACAACCTTTCTACTCATTCAGCAGTTCTTAAGAGGGATGATAGGACAGTGATGTGACAAGTCTAAGAACTTAAACAGATTAAGGCAGAGAGATTAATAAACTTCCCAAATGTCCAGCAGCGTGGTCATGTTGAAATGTGTTCAGGAATAGCAGTTGTGCGAGGTGAGGGCCTATAGTGAAGAGGAAATAATGCTCAAAAAATCTTGCTTCTGTTTCCCCCCAATAAAGGATAATGGAACAGGAGAATCCATCCCTCGGGCAGAGATCAGTTGGAGGTGACAGTGTGTGTATGAAGTATGGATCTGTACATAGTAGATACATGTAGCATAGCACATGTCACTGCAAGGGGAGGGGTTGGCATGAGCCTACATAGGTGCTGCACAGTGAGGTGGGCAATGCGTGTGTGCAGACCTCGTCAGCTGGTGTAATGTGTGTAACTGAAAGCAAGGCTTTAGGTGTGGATGAGGGGTATAGCATGTGTGTGGGTATTTGAGCATCCAGAGCATGTTTGCATGGTTCAGCTGGGTGTTGCATGGATTCACTTCCTTAGCACTGGAAGAATGACTGGAAGTATGTGCTCGTGCTCACAGGTAACTGCCTCTGTTGGACCAGGCTTGGTCAGCTGTAGCCAGCTCTGGATGCAGAGACCCATCTTCCAAGGTCTTTCTGTAATACCACAAGTTTTCAGTTCTCCAGGCTCTTTTACAAGACACTCATCTAGTCCTATTCTTGTTCTTCCATCACAAATTCCTACATGCAGTCTCTGAATGGGATCAGTGGAGCTGGGCTTATCTCAGCAGCAGCAGGTGGGTAGAAGACCCAACTGGCAAGCCCCTGGGTATCTCAAGAGCTCTTGTTGGAGCAGGCAGAGAGGGAGTAAGGATTTCAAGGCCAATCTGATAACCTGGCTGATCAGAGAGATGTTTTCTGCTATGTAAAAACAAAATAAGAATTTTAAATCGGAACATAAACCCCTTGTGCTCTTGCCTTGATCTTATCGATGTTGAGAACGCCTTCTGCTTGGACAGAGGCCAGATCGCTGGAATGACTTCCCTGTCTTATCTTGCATCTGCATCCTAAAAGGCCACTGCAGAAACACGCTAGGTTTTCTTCTCCTAAAATACAGGACCTTTTCAGGTTGGAGCTGAGCAGGAGATACGCTGGCCTAAGCCTTCTTGGCAGATACCTGAGCCATTCACAAATGTAAGGCAGGCTAGGTGACAGAGTAGTACTGGTGCAAACCTCTCGTTCTGGCCACACAGCATGAGGCAAAGGTTTCTAAAAAGCCATAAGACTGTGTGTACATACACACACGTGTTGCCCCTTCCATCACAGGCTCCCAATACGCTTTGCAAGCATTGCTAAATATAGCATCCCAGAGGCAGAGTTAAACTGAGAAACCAGCACTTGCCCAAAGAGAGACAGTGTGAGACCTGAAGTCTGGACTTTGATCTTCAAACCACATACCTTGAGCTGTGTCTTTATTCATACCCTATCATGCAGTACAAACAGCTCTGACAACTCAGGCAGCAGAGATCCCAAACTGCTGCTAGCTAACAGTTTGTCAAACTGTCCTGGTTGTCTCTAGTGTGCCTAAACCTGAACCTGCCCTTTAGAAGCAGTGAGAGAGACTCATCTCCCTAGTGGGTCACATCCTTGGGCTACTTGCTGTGCAGAGACTGCTCATTGAGGTTTTAACATTCCAGTTCCCTGGGTGGGCTCCTGTCTCCTGTTGATAGGCACATGTGTGCTGAGCCAAATCGAGAAGGTCCTCTGCTAAGTGAGAGTATGAATATCCATTAGCTTATTGGGGGAACCAGCTCTCCCCATGCTCCCAACTCAGCCGCTGAGCTGCCTGCTCCTGCTGAGGGTCTCTGTGCAGTGATAGCTGGCCCTGGAGAACCTCAGCCCTTAGTGTGAATAATTCCTGACAAAAGTCTGTCCAGAGTTTCCTCTGGATCCAGTGTAGCCAAGGTGGGAATGCCTCTGTCTGTTATAAACAATCCCAAGCATCCGCATCTAGATGTTCTTTTATTTAGCATTGCTTTCATTAGATTTCATGACAAAGGCTAACTAGCCTTCAGCCTGTCCATAGCAGCCAGAAGAGGGACTGTCATGTCTCTTTTTCTGCTTCCTTAAAGGATTTTGATTGCTACCTGCTTTCCGTAAAGTCCTGCTGTGTGTGCCCTTGCACCCGTTACATCATGTAAGTGCTTGCCGAAGGGATGTTGTGGAGTAACCAAGAGCTCCATAATCCAGACAGCATTATGAAAGTAGAGAGTGGCTGGTGAGTCAGGAGGCTGACATCCTTCCTATTCCTATTCTCAGCACTGTCCTTGCTTTGTGGTCAGATGTGGGTTATGAGTCTGGTTTAAGAAGGGGGGTGTGGGGAAGGGGTAGAAAGGAGTTTAGGACAGAGATGCAGCCCAGTGACCAGATGCTGCTGGGGCAGCCCTGGGTGTTGGTGGTGGCTGTGGCTGGCAGCACCATGGTGCATGGGGCTAGGAAGTGGCAAGGCATGTTTCTCAGAGAGGGGGACAGATCTGGTAACTTTTAGGTCGCACCTAGGTGGTAGAGCAGAGAGAGAAGGGTAGGGGATGGCAGAGGGTGACGGTAGCTCTGCCACTGTTTTCCAGCAGAGCTTTGAGTCCAAGATCACATGTTAGGTGCATCTTTGGCCACCATATCCAGTCCCACTGCAGTTGCTCCCCGCTCCCCTTTGTTTGCATGTTTGTGGGAACCTGGCACCCATTCCCTCTCCCAATCCCCAGAGCTGTAATCCTCTTTTCCCACACACCTCTCCCATAATACACCTACATCCTGCACTTGGGGGCGGTTTGTCCAGAGGCAAGCGCACTGTGTCAGCATGTGTTTGCAGCCTGCTCATGCCAGGGTAATTAATACTCACTTTGCAGTTTTAATTTGGGTTCCCTTTAAGTTGAAAACTACGTGCTGCTCTGTGCCAGCCTGCCTGGCCAGAGGCAATCAGGTTGTCCTGGCCTCATCCAAACTGGAAGCTGCACATGCACAAGTACGCACCTCGCGCCGGCTGTGTGAGAAGCATGGTAGCTGGGGTTCCTGGCCTGAAGGGAGGAGGACTGCGAGGGCAGTTGACTGTGATCTCTCTGGAGGGAGAGTGGATTTTCCTGCCACACAGGGAGGGAAAGGGAAGGTGGCGAAGGAGGAGAGGAAAAGGTAGTGTCACTTAGGTACAGACTTTTGATTTAGGGTCAGATTGTGCCTTGCGTGTGTCTGTGGGTGCTTGGAGCTCCACTCATGCCCATCTTCATCCCACTCAGGCACACCCAGACCTTGTGGTGTGTGCAGGAACTGCTGCAGGTGTGTTTAGGGAAGCATTGTATCAGAAGGAGAGAAAGTGGGGACAAGACACAGCTCACTAGTAGGGGCATGTGGGCTCATTCACTTGTTCGTAAGAGATTTGTGTGGCGGAGCATGACTTTCAGTGGGACCCTGGAGCAGTGAGTTCCTCAGGTTGGCCAGGGACCACTGACAGCCTGTGCCTCTGAATGACCCATCTGTCCCTTTTCAACATGCAGCCTCCTTCCTTCAGGTTGTCAGGCAGGCAAGTCAAAGCTTACAGACAGCTTTTTCAAAGACACATCTCAAAGATGCATGAGAGAGGCTTACCATGCAGATGCCAGCAGGGACCCATAGCTGAAACTGGCTTATTTCTGCTTTTGGGCAAGTGACGAGCAAGCATCTGCTAGGCCCTTTGAAGTACCTTCCAAAGAAGTTCGGTGGTGTCTGTCTGGTTGCACCTCTCTTAGGTGTGGTAGTTGCCATCTGACAACTCTGCACACAGATGTGCAGATGTTTGATAGATCCTTAAGGGGTTTCTTTCCTTTCAGAGAGGAACAGTGATGTGTTTGTAAACTGCTGAACTGCTCTCTGCAATGTGGTTGCACAGAAGGAAGTTGGTATTGGGCTGCCTTACGCTGATGGAGGAAGACAGCCCTTTCAGCCTTTTAGGGAAGGGCAATGGAGAGCCCAGGGAAACAATGCTAACTGCAGAGTTTTATTTTCCTTATCAGAACGGTGTTTGGAGTTGACCCTTTCTTTTCTTGGAAGAGAAGGGAGGATAGTCTTGAAATGAAGTTCTGTTGTGCTGTATCTTTTAGCTGAAATTAAACTGTATATGAACCTGGATGTGGAGGAGAGACTTCCAGGAGGAAAGGGGCTTGCCTTTGAAAAGTTACTCTTTTTGCTGCTCCAGGTCTGTGACTGGAATAAATTGTCAGAGGCCCTCCTGGAGTTAATGAAGCAGCAGTTAAATGTGAATTGCTGCTCCACTGGAGGAGCTGGTCCTGCTTGTCAGCCACTATTTCTTGGAAACTGCCTGAAGCAAGGCTGTAATTGAAAGGAAATCACCTCTCATCGAAGGTCCCAACACCTAGATGGTAATTAGTTCATCCTGGCTGCCTGACTGTGGTGTACTGTCAGGGTTTAACCCCAGCTGGCAGCTAGGCACCACACAGCCAGTGGGATCAGGAAGGTAAAAGTGAGAAAACTTGTGCATTGAGATGAAGACAGTTTAATAAGTAAAGCAAAAGCCACGCACAGAAGCAAAGCAAACCAAGGAATTCATTCACCACTTCCCATCAGCAGGCAGATGTTCAGCCATCTCCAGGAGAGCAGGACTTAATCACACCTAGCAGTTACTTGGGAAGACAAATACCATACTCCAAATTTCCCCTTAGTTCATATGCTGAGCAGATATCATATGGTGTGGAATATCCCTTGGGTCAGCTGGGGCACTCCAGCCTTCACACTGGCAGGGCATGAGAAGCTCTAAGTCCTTGATTTGATGTAAATGCTACTTGGCAACAACTAAAAATATCAGTGTGTTATCACCTTTACTCTCATACTAAATCCAAACCACAGCGCTGTACCAGCTACTAGAAAGAAAATTTCTCTATCCCAGCTGAAACCAGGACAGGAGAAACTGAGGAAGTGGCTTGGTCAGGGCCATGTTTGGAATATAGCTAGGAGCAAGTATGAAGGTCTCCTTCCCTTGCTCACAGCTGATGGTTTCATACATCAAAGTTAAAGTGTCATCAGTTTCTTTTCTAACCACCTGGCAGGGGTGAGAGGAAGGAGAATGAAAAGTGGAATTAAAAGCAGTGTAACTATAAATGCCCCAGTATGGAGTCTGACAGCCTTTACTCAGTGCCCTGCCTGAGTATCGGTACTACCTCTGGCTCTGTCTACTCCTGGGCAAGGCAACTGTCTCAGACAGGCAGGCATCTGTCTTTGCCAAGGCTCTTTTGGGGATTTATTCCTTTCCACATAGGGCAGTGGTGGGAATCGGATGCGCCTTTACAACTTGCAATTACATGGTGCCTTTCATCCCAAAGGACTTTTAACAAGTGAGTCTACAGACTGCAAAGGGATCATTCAGCCACCACTGGAAGGCAGTATCCTTTAAACAGAGCTCAACAGCATTTCCCAATCAGCAGGGCCCAAGGGTAGGAAAAAGAAAGGACTCCTGTGCTGGGTTGGCCCTGAGTAAGGGATGGATTGGCAGAGTGCACAAGCTGATCTGATTTTGAATCCCACCAGGATACTAGAGGTCTTATGAAAGAGGACCAAAGAGTATTAAGCAGGGCTTAGTTTTTTATCACCCCTAGCACACCACTCCCTTCTAAGACATTGTTGTGTTAGGTAACTTCATTTACCCCTCCTGTGGGGATTGTCATTCCCACAGCTGAAAGCATGCTTGGAGCTGTGCTTGCTTCTGCTTTGCTGGGAGAACCTCACTTGTGTGGAATCATGAGTCCAAAATAAAGTTGTTTCACAATCTGCATTTGGGATATTTTCCCAGACTTCACAGGGGTAAGGGATGGGTTTCTAGAAGGAATGTGTGTTTGTTTCAGTAGACTTATCCTTTACCTATTTTATCTTATTTATATGTACTTTTTCCTTGCTGATATGTACAGTCATGTTACAGATGGATTTATGAAGCAGTTGCACATTTCTCTGTTTTCTGAGGGCTGCTAATATGATTGAAAACCTGCATTTCTTCTGTGGTGTTTAATGTCACTGGTCTTCTTTGAGGCACCTGCATCCGGTTGCTATCTGTACCATCTTCTGTTGTGCTGCTTTGTTAATGTGCTTTAGATATGCTTCAAGCCTGGCTGCTTATTTACCACCTGTATTCGATGGTGGTAATGCAATGGGTGACAGGTTTGCAAGAGTGTGCGTGTATGCCTGTGTATATGGAAGAAGAAGTGTGTGTCTGTGTGTGTGTGACCAAGGTGGTCTGCACAGTGTAACCCAAGCTAGGTCCCTTAGGAGCTCCTCTAACTGAAATGAGGTGTTCAATGAGGCAACACAGGTGTCTGCAGGTACTGAAACTACCCGCTGCTCCGGGCAGTTGCATAAGCAAGTGATGAGCTGTGCTGCCTTGGACCGTCCCCTGATGCCCAAGGAGTTCAAGCCCTGCTTGGCTTGAGTTACAATGTGAGTAGACAAGGTTTGTGTGAGCAGGGACAGCTCTCCTTTCAATTTCCAAGTCACAAGAGGTCTGTGTGTGCACAGAGGGATGTGCTCAAGTGACCAGGGAAGTGCCTGTGTCCTGGGGAGAACCTGAGAAGTATGAGAGCAGGTGAGCTTGTGCAAGTGAGCACGGGCACGTGTGACAGAGCGTGTGCACCCTCCTGCCTGCAGCTGAGTGCTCGTGTCTCAGGCCGTTCTCCAGCTGTGTAAATACATTGCCTAACAAATTGAGGGCTCTGGTTAATGATTGCCATTAGCACAGGGCCCATATTAGGCTCCATTTTGTGCGAGTTACCCAGCTGTCTGAATGCCATTAGAGTGAACGCACCGGCCTTTAATGTCAAGCATGGACTGTTTGCGCTCTGAGGAGCCTCTGCAGGAGCTGGTCTGGGGTTGCTCAGCAGGGGCTGTCAGGCAGGTTTATAGCAAGCTCCCTGGAGCAGCCCCTCTAACAGCCTTCTGTAGTCAGAGTGATATCCTAGGCATCCCAGGCTGGCACTGGACACCCGAGGGGAAGAGCAGGCTAGCTAGGACGTTTGCCCACATTACAGAGAGGCAGCTGGCCCAAGTGATAGAATGGGAGGAACATGTTTCCCTCTCTGGCAGCCAGCCCTATCCGTCTTCTTTCTGGGAATACATCTACAGAGCTTTGCCTTGTGCTACTCATCAGAGCCAGACCACCACATGCTGTGATCCCAAATGGTGTCCTGGACTAAGCCAGATCAGGTCTGGTCATCGCTAGAGCAGGATAAAGCTCCAAAGAAAACATGCTCTTCTGCAAGAAGAGTGTGGAGTGATTTGGTGCCAGTGCTCGCTCTTCCTAGCAGAGTTGCTGCTCTATCAGTCACAGAGTAGGTGCAAGACAGACTCATACTGCTCAGGGTTATAAATCACTGCAGATTGGTCCTGGTGTTGCCATGAATTAAGGCAGTTACTGCCTGCAGGGCTCTTCTCACCCTGCCCTTGCCTGCCATTGTGGTAGCTGTGCTGTTAAAAGCCAGACATCATCTCGTGGCTGCTTGAGAGGTTCCATGATGAACAGGCAGGATTGGTGCAGTCTGAGCTTTACTTGCAGCTCCCTGACCAATTGTGATTCTCTGCATCCTCCTATGTCTTCTCACATCCCTGTCCTTCTCCTCAGCCTTTGTTCTGTGCCCGTGCTCCTTGCAGTACCTGGGAAAACTCTTTGCCCCATAGATTGGCTCAGAAAAAGGTCCAGAGACAAACCCCAGGGCACCTTCCCATCCAAAACCTGGTGGCCTTTGTGGATGACTTTTGCCTGTCCTCTGGACCCATCTTTCCCCAGCCTGTTCTTCATCTGCTGTGTGCCAGAAATGAACTGATTCAGCTGCCTTCCCTAATCCTGTCTGGCGTTTCAAAATGGAGGGGACTGCCAGGTTCTTTGTTCCCATTCCCTTTTGGCACTGGCAGGGGACATTCTCTGCTCTGGAGAAGGACAAATGTGCTGATTTATTCTGCCCCTTAGCTTTGAATAGGGGTTGCTATGTTACTCTCCAGCTCTGAGGCTTGCCAGAGCACACACCATATATAACCCCACAGCAGGTGGCTATTGAGTAAAGGCCCTTAAATCTGCCTCTCTTGTTTCTTATGCTGCTGGCCAAGGTGTCAGGGGGATGTAGCAGGGCATGATTTGCTGGCTGAAAATCCAGGCACAGATGAGGCCAAGCACCATGTTGGCATTTTCCATTCTCAAGTGCCCATCTTAATTGGCAGAGGAGGTACCAACTAGGCAGGAACATGCTGCCCATACTGGCTTTTAAAGAGGCCCTTTCTGACATGAAGGGCTTATGGGGCCCAGCTGTGACCAAGATCCTAGAGGCAGAGGCTTCCAGATCCTGCTGCATGTGACTGCAGCACCCAGGGCCTGGCTTGGACACTGCCACAGCTCCCTCTAATTTGATTTGACTATGTGAGCCTGACCATTTGATCAGCTTTCTGGGAAAAGTTGTATGTGTTTGTCCTATGATGACAAATGAAAACCCAGCCAGGACAGAAGCAGGTGGCATCAAAACATCACCTTGCCCTGCCATTTTGTGGTCCCAGCTGTCTGATAGACCTGACCTTGAAGTGCCAAAATGAACCTCTGTCTTAGAGGAGACAGCAGAGTTGGTAACTGTTCCTAAAAAGCCCTGTTATTTGAAGAGTCCTTAGCAGGGACTGAGCACGAGAAACCATGGGTCTTGCTAGGAAAAGTCTGGAAGAGGGAGAAGGAGGCACATAACACCAGAGCCCAGGTCAGATCTCTTATCTAACCTCCGTGGAAACAATGGTAAAGCCCTTCCCAGCAGTGATGGAAGTGAGATGAGGGTGTGAAATGTTTGCATGAGTTTCTAAGCCTCTGAACTTCCCAGCGAGTGACACTCACAGTAGCTCATCCCTATCCCTGGGAAATGAACTCTGTGGGATTATGATTAAATACTCTGCTGGCCCATAAAGTGGTGAGACCTCATCTCCTGGCCAAAGAGTGTCTATGAAGCAGCAGCCGCACTGGTGTTTGTGCTTGCAGAAGAGAAGAAACAAAACAGTTCCCAAGAAGTAGAAGGAAAACACTTCCTGTTTAACAGAGCAGAATCACTTTTTTGGCACTATAATTCCTCTAGGATCCACAGGTCCCAGCAGAGCCTAGGGAAGAACAGCATTTCTCTCCTGTCATGCAATGCAGAGAGTGCACTGGTATTTCTGGCCTCCTTATTCTGGATCTGCCCTGAACACTGGGAGCAAAAGAGGCGAGAATGGTCTTTGGTGGCTGGTACAGTGGTACAAACAAGGCTGTAAGGCCTCCAGGTGGGATCTTTTCCTCTGAGAATCTCTCAGCCATTCCTCATTGAACTCTGGAGCCAAAGCTCTGGGGAGTTTCAGTGTGCCTGGGACTTTATAAAGAAGAGCTGATTTGTAAACCCTTACGGGAGAGCTGTTGAAAACTAGGACCCAGATGACTGATTTATCTCCCTGCTCTAAAACTGTAGCAGATCCTCCTTCAAGGCCAAGTGAATCTGAATTTAGTTTTTCCATGTGATACTTTCTGGCAGTGCTGCTGTTCTGACTCTGGGATTCTAAATGCATCATGGATATCCTATTTCTCTTACTGGCTGCAGATGCAATGTACTGGCTGCAGGTGCAATGAGTCTTAGGCATGTGGATCCCAGGGATCTCAGTCCTGGAGGAGGTGGGATATGCATGCTTTTTCTCAATGTGTAGGAGTAAGGACACAAGCAAAGAGCTTCACTGCTTATATTGCACTTGCTGCAAGCACAAGTATGACCTCATTCAAGGAGATGCAATTGTACTAGAGAGGGATGTGACCAGCACCCAAGGCAGGAATTACCATTTGCAGCTTGTATGAGCACTGACTTAATCCTTCTTTTTATTCCCCGGCAGAGCATCAATGGAGGCTGCCCGCCACCCCACTTTGTGTATGATCCATCCACCTTTGCCTTCCGTTCCCTCAGCACCTTGAAGCCGCTGAGCCCGATAGCTCCAGTGGAAGAACCGTCATGTGCCTACTGAAGGAGTTTCTCCAAAAACCTCAGGAACTATAATCCAGCCACCTGCCTGGCAGCGAGAAGGGGAGGTGGTGATACCCAAGGGGATGGGTGGGAGAAGAAGAGGACATTGACACTTCTTTGCAGTACAGCTTTTCTGGCAGCAGGAAGCGTATGGCTTTGCAGCAGTGCCTGTTTTCATACCAATGCCATATCTGAATAGTGGCAAAGGGAGATATTTTGTCTTTCAGGGCAAAACAAACCAGACAGGTCCACAAACTGGCAAGGGCAGCCACCAAGGCAGTGTCAAACCTGGGGATGGTGATGGTTGATATCTCTGAGGGGTTCAGGGACTAGTATGGCCTATATGGCAGTGGGGAGAAGTGGTCCACGGGTGTGAAACCAAGTCCAGTCAGTTTCCCAAGAGTGCCTGTGTCTACAGTGCTTTGCTATAGATAGACCTGATCCTTCTCTCACTCAGAAGTGAGCTCAGGATTGGTGACAGAGGCTATACAGGGCTGCCTGCAGAGCAAGAAGATCCCTCTCTGATATTGCTATAACTTCAAGCTCTTCTGAATGGAAGACCCTTGGAGGGGGGTGCGGAGAGGTAGCAGGCACATCTAGCTGTGAGTTCCAGCTGGTCTGCTGGCAACTCAGTGATACCATCTAAAAGGGGATTGAAATGAGAGGCATGAGCCTCCCACTTGTAGACTGGGAGTTAAACTCTAGAATGGAAGGTCTGTGTTCAGTCATCTGAGAAAACACAGCACCCACCCTCAGTCCTCAGCGTTATCAGAGAGAACAACTTGGGGGTAACTGTGTGCTATCGGGTTTCCTCTCTGCTGAGGCTGTGTTCTGGAATATGCAGCTCTTCTCCACAGCATTACCCTGCTGCCCTAGCATGATGCTAAAAGTAACTGCTATCACCAAACTCAACCAAATCTAATGTCTCCAGCAAGCTTTCCACTCCCCTGTTATGCTGGCTAGTAAATTCAGGTACTCTTGTATCAGTGGAACAAGTATTCCCAGAATGTAGCATAGAGTGGAAGAAAGAGGTCTCTGTTTTGTGGCCACTTATTGGTGGAAGAAGCAGGAGGGGAGTTCGAGTGAAACTATGGGATGTTTCTCCATACAGTCCTAAGGCAATTGGGACCATGCTGGGCCTTACGACTGCTGGAGTTTAATTGCGATCTGTCCTTGAGGCATGTATGTGTTCTGTGCCACAAGGCAACGGCTAATAGAACAAGGTTTTACCTCTTTTGGTGAGGCAGAGGAACAAGGCATTTCCCCTTGCTGCACCTGGTAGAGAGAGTAACCTCTTTGTCTAGGTGTTCCCCACCTTGAGCCTCTATCTTGCTGAGTGCAAGGAGTGAGCAGTTTACTTCTTGCCTGGATCAAGAGGAGCAACTGTGAGTAAAATATTTGTTTTTAACTCTGCTGCAGCATGGAGGTCTTTGATGCCACTCTGTGGATGAGACCAGTGGTCAGTCCGGCTGCCACTAGGAGGCTACGCAGTGAACCAGCATTCACTGGTGCTTTCTGGGCCCTCCACTGGGACCCTTGGGGAAAGCCCAAAGGCTGTGGAACCCTGGGGACCCAAACCCCTATCTCTATCCTCCTCCCTCTGCAGCCGCCTCTCACTCAGACAGGCAGAGCAGCTGGGCAAGGCAGTGAGGGAACATCTGTCCAGATGCTGACCCAGCTCTGCCTGCTGTTTGACTCCAGGCCACCACAGCTGGGCCACCCTCTGCACCAGCATCACCTCCAAGGGTGTGCTTGCTTTTGTTGGTGAGGTACCTCTGGCAGAGCATTGTGGCTCCCTGCAGTAAGTCCCTTTTTCCAAGCAAGGCCAATTCCTCTGCTGAATCCTCCTGCCCATATTGAGATTCTGCTTGCCTTGTTTTGATGACACACCTCTGCTTTTTAACTGCTGCCGATCAACCTGACCAGTGCAGGACAGGAGGCATTGGTCCTTCAGACCAAATCCCTGTGCTCAGGACATGTGGTCCCTGTCTGAAGAGCCACGTTCCCCATGCGGATGGCTGGGGCAGCAGCCCATGTGTGGCCCCAGGCTTTGCTCAGCAAGAGCTGCTGAGGTGCTTGGCCCCAAAGCTGTGTTTCTGCCAACCTGTGGGTGCTGCAAGCTGCCTTCCCTGGGTGGGAGCACAGGGATGTCCTGCCAATATCGATGCCTTTTAGTACTTTTGTAACTTTTCTTGTAATTGGAAAAATAATTAAAAAAGCAATGAAATAAAGTGTAACAGCTGCTATATTAACACCTCTGGTGGGTCTCTTGTTCGCTACCATCTAGGTGTCTGTGGGCCAGGGGTATAGGAGAGGATGGAGAAGAGTGAGCTATGACACAGCACTGCCAGTCCCAAGCACTCCCAAATCGCAGACCTGCAAGAGCATGGAAACAACCAGCTAGCAAGAGCTTTGAAAACATGAATGCCCAATTCTTTGCATGTAAGAGGAGCTCCCTGTGCAGCTGCTTCCTTTGAGGCTAGCCCTGATAGGGTTGTACTGATTTGCTCTCAGTAGTGCTTCCTTCATCAAGAAGGTGCTTTGGCTATTGAGTGACCTCCCTATTGCTTTGAGGTTGAATGTGACCTGGCTGGAGATCTCCATACCCCCAGAACAGAAGGGTGGGTGACCACACAGCTGGTCTTCAGCTTGCAATTTTAGCCTCAGCACATCTTGCATCTCTATCCCAAGATTCTCAGCAGCCCTTTTGCTTACAGGCAGAGCACTTGTGCTTCTCAACAGCATGACTGTAGCCATCACCTTCCTCTGGATCTTACTCCAAAAACTCCATCTCAGGTACCTGTAATGTGCATTCCCCACCCCTTGCTATCTCCTTGAGCTAATTCCTGTCTCTCCCTCACACTCCTAGCTCTGTATCTTAGACAGCACCTCACAAAACTGTTACCTATGTCACCTTTTCCAAGGCCTCCTGAGAGATACTAGCATAAATTCCCTTAGCAGTCCAACTTGTTCCCAGGAGGCCTTCTCTGCCCTCTTCTCCAAGCTCTGATCTCCTCTAGGCTTCCTGCCATCTCTTATCTTGAAATCCTCCTCCCCTCTCTGTCAGCTGCAGCTCACAGTTGATTGGCCTTGGCCCATTTTGCAAGGGTTGTAAGGTGGACTCGCTGCTCTCCCAAGCCCTTTGCTCTCATATGTCCTATGCAGAATTACCTTTCTATGTGATATTTGTTCCAAACCATCCTCACTGCTCAGCACCTGCCTTTGGGGCCCTAGAAGCCATTCAGAAGCACGGTGGCTGCTGTGGCTCCACAAACGCTGATCATCTGTAGCCTTCTGCCAGGTCAAGCTCGATCATAAGTATATCAATGCATAGAGAGGGATGCATTGATCTTGTATCAGCCAGACCATAGGTATGGGCACCTATTGTGCCAAAGCCTGGGTTCAGCAGGGAATGGCAGAAAGCTGACATAAAGCTTTGCAGTGTGCAGTCAGCTGGGTGAGCTGCCTCTGCTGCACCCAGGGCTGTAGTCTGGGCCCTCAGCACGTTTGGATTAAGTTCATTCATGGCCACCTCTGTATCTCCCTGCAGCTAGCCCTTAATGACAAAAAAAGGCAGTTTTTGTGGTAAAATGTGATGGTGAACCTTGGTATCTCTAAAGCTAATAGCAGGTTAGTGGTATGTGTGAAGATTTTACGGGTACTTTTCAGCTGTAGTTACCAGTGTAGCTGACAGAGGTGGCTCAGGATGCTGATCTCCTCCCACCAGGTCTGGGTGGTGGCTCAGTGAGGGAGCCTGTAACTACTAAGCTGATATCTTTGCTCTGAGTCGATCTTGCTTTGAGATGTGCAGGTGTTTCCCTCCAGAGCAGAAAACAAGCCCTGTGAAGAGGAGGACTGCTGTGCCAAGGCACAGCCCGGGCTGAACTCAGCTGTGTTAACCAGCTGCAGGAGGGTGAGTGGGGACAGGCGGCTGTTTGAAGAGCTTGGCCACAGCTTCTGTGTGATTTAAGTGGGACCATTTAGGCTAATAATGTTCTCCAATTAAAGCAAATTAATTAGGTTAATGCTATGGCCTTATAAAAATAACAGAGGGGAACCAAGCTCACAGCAGTGGCAAAGTGAGTTGTATGTGTACCTTAAGATTGGCAAGTCCCTTTGCAGCCAGCTCACAAGATTGGCTCTTCTTGATGTGTTGTCCCAACATCTTCTTATACAGATGTATATACATATATGCACAAATATAATATATACTCATGTCTCCATATGTTACATATGTGCAGAAATCTCTGTACTACTACAGTCACCTATGAGCAGGGAGGCTGTGCTCATCTGCATCTTTGATAGGGCCTGATGTGAAGCCCACCTGTGACACACTCACCATCTATGTGCTACAAAGCATAATGATGCTTGGAAAACACACCTACCCCGTTTCCATCTGCATGGAAAAAGATTCAAAAAGACTGGGCCTTTCCCTTGCTCTTTCTGAAGCTGCTTAGCCTGTTGTAGCAAGGCGTGGGGTGGAAGAATGCATTCAAGGGTGTGTATCAGGTTAGGGCTGGATGGGGTATGTGCTGATACAGTGTGGGTGTATAGATACAGAGTGCATTGACAGTGGCATTTATATGGTTGTGGCATTTACATTGACAGCGTGTTGTTTATATTTGAAGTGGAAAGGAAGTCTTGGAGGAGTAAAGGCAATGGGCATGCAGGCAGGCAGGTGTGGGGCTGGTAGGGTGGCTGCCAGCATGGGCAGAAGAGCTTGTGCTGGGGACGGCTGTATGTTTGCAGGTGTCTGCAGATGGTAACACACAGAGGATGTACAAATAGGTTACGTGTGCCAAGGCAAGGGTGGTGAGTATTTCTTTGCTATTTTGGCAGTCTTAGCCACTTGTGGTAACAACTGGCAGACTTCAGCAATGCATCACACCAGTGATGTTTAGGAAAAGTGAATTAAAGGTTGCAAATGCCTGATCTATGTCCTTGAGGCACTTGGAAGCTTTTGCTGTTGAATTAAAAAGAAGCAGGGACCCAGACAACAGTGACTCAAACCAGAGACCTGGTTACAGAATAGAGAGTGATTGTACGCTGTTCCTTCTCAGACAAGAACTTCAGGGACATCAAATAAAAGCAGCAGGTGGCAGATTCAAAGCAAACAACTGGAAGCAGATCTGCACCAAGTACGAGATTGCCCTGGGGAACCCTGCACCACAGGAGGCAGAGGCTGCTCGCTATGTACATGGCTCCACGTTTGAAAAGAAAGAATGAAAAGTGCTCCTCAGGAAACACTGCCTGCACAAGTGCCACCTCTGGCTGAGGAAGGTGAGGAGGTGGGAAGGTTTTCTGGAGGTGGGAAGGTTGCTGTCTGCCAGCCCCATCTCAGACTCTGCTCTCACCGCAGCTCATCAGGGCTGCCTGGTATCCATCACATCGCTTGCCACAGCCAGGCTGAGCCTGAACCATCCATGGTCACTACATGCAGAGTCTGATCGCAAGGGCACAGCTTAGGTTTACGAAGTGGGTCAGGTCTGTATTGGGTCACAGGCCAGTGTCCATGTGTCGTAGGAACAAAGTGAGTTTGGTTTGAGCACTGTCTCAGGCTTATGACTTGTATATTACAGATGTAGTATATTTTTGGGATATAGGAACCCCTGAGGAAAATAAGGACAAGTGTCTTCCAGCAACTGATAACCCTCACATGGGAGTGAGCAAGCCAAAAAGGATGCAGCTGAAACAGCAGGGCTCTGCAGGATTAACATCAGCAACAAGAAGGACATTTAAGCATGTTGGTATCATACCATTTCCTGAGCTAGATTTTAGTGGGCTTATTCAAGAAAGGGGACAAGGAAATAGAAGATGCAGATGCTTTGAGAGAGAGCTAGCTCTGGCTGTAGCTGCACACCAGCCTGGCAGCCTTGACCACATGTTTTCAGTTAACCCGGGACAGGATGTGCAGATAGCCCCAGACACATGAGGAGCCCCAAAATCTGTTTTCCTTTCTGTGGCTGCTCACATCAGTGCCTGCTGTAATAATAGCTCAGTCAGTTAGTGGGTTGGCCAGCATCAATTGCATGTTCCTGTCTGACATGTTCATAGCATAGTAGCTCCAAGGTCAGAAGACTGGGGAACTGAAAGTGCCATGAGAGCAGGGTGCCAAATGGGGAGATAAATGGAGACAACAAAAGCCCCTTTGACGAGGAAAGTGGTCACCATCCACAATGGAAGGAAAGTTGCTTTCTATCCAAGGGTCTCCCAGGAGCTCTGCTCTTCTCACCATGGCTCATCCTGCAGATGCCCCAAGGTGGGTTAACCAGCATGTGTCCTCAGTGTAGGGGAGCCTTGGAGCCCACTGGCGTACTACACCAGTGGCTCTCACAGGATGGTGAGCCTTTGGTGCCCTGTGTTGCTGGTGTGAGACCTGTCCTTGTGTGCCCGTAGCTGCTCAGCAATCCTGGCCTTGGCAGTGGGACCGAGCCAAATACATAGGGCAAACCCTCAACCATATACAGCTATTTTGAATCCTGAAAGCCTTTGTCAGATCTTCAATGCAGAGCCTGCACATGCCCTGTTTTGAAGAGAAATGTTTTGTCCTTTCCTAGCTTTAAACAGTTCCCCAAAATAAACCCTCTGCTATTTACCGGCACTGTTTTCTTCTTGTGTTGAATGCTGATAAATAATCAGGCCCATTATATTATATTCCTGTCTGCTCTGGTAGCAAATAATTACAACAATTACTACCAAATCAGAATGCTTCTGTTTCTCCTGGTGTCATTAGCATGTCCCAAACATTTTGTTCTTGTGGTTTAAAGTGCAGTAATAACAGAGTCTAAGCGCAGCACCCGGTTGAGCGGAGCTTCCCAGCACAGCAAGCTTCCCAGCCATGATTGCCTCTGAGGTGCTGCTGATTTTCAATCACAGTGTCAGATCCTCTCCTACCGCAGGGAGAGCAAGTGCTTAGCCTGTGATTTACCCAATTTATTCCAGTAATAACCGGGCTGGCTGTGTAGCCATCTGTCTGCTTTACATGCTCCTCCTGTCCTCCACCACCACACAGACTGAGCTGTGTCTGTCCTCATGAGAGCAAAGAGAGAAGGCATCGCTTCACCTTGGCTATGAAGCAGGTCACCATGTGCTCAGAGAAGGGTACAAATGTTCACCCCTCTGCTCTGCCCAGAAGCAGCAAGTGATGCTGCCCCTCTCTGCTGACCTCTGGATGCTAGGGCTGATGGCAGTCGTGGCTGCTGCAGATCTTCCCACCAGTCAGGGTAGGAAAGATCTCTTTTTAATAGGGCACGGTGTGGTATTAAGGTCTTGACTGCACGCTGGCCCAAGCACAGGAGCTACAGCCAGTTTGTGAGGGGGAAACTGAGGCAGGGAGCAGCTAAGGCAGGGAATTGACACAAAGATAGTGGAAAGATACACATTAGCCTGAAACTGCATCCACAGTTATTAAAACCATCATGGTTACATGGCTGTGTCTATGAAGAAAAGCACTGTATTGACAGGACCACTATAAAGCCTTTAATTGAAGGGTCAAATCTTCTCTGCCCTGTCTAATGTTATTCAAACAGACCTGCACACAACTCCTTCAAAGCAGATGTTAGCCAGGGTACAGCCCTAGATCAACAGTCATTCAGGATCAGTACTGCTTGAAACCACTGGGTAAAATCAAACATAAATAGAGCAGAGAGCATTTGAAGCAATTAGGGTCTCGAGGAAGATTCATTCCCTGCAATGAAGCCAAGAAAAGGGGAGACGATGCATCATTTCTGTAATGCAGCGAGGCCATGTAGAAGCTGGATTACTCAGAAGCCCCTGAGTAGCACGTATGGTTCATATTAAATCACCTCCCCTTTCTATCTCCAGTGGTATTTCTGGGGCTTTCTTTACCGTGGTGCTCTACGAACTGTAGCCTTGTGATTGTCTCTGGGAGACAGTGCAATATTCAAGGTAAACAGGGTTTTACTTCTTGTGCACACCAAAATACTGAGTTTTCCTGCTATTTCTGAATAGGAAAAATCTGCACAGAGGAAAGATCCTCCCTTTGGAGCTGAAACTCAGAGCAGAGTAAGCAAATCAGTTCAGTCCTTAGAGAAACTCTTGGTTGCATGAAGACTTTGACCTGCATCTCCGGAGTCTGTCTTGATGGTCTCACTGCGAGGAACATCTTCCCTCCAAGGTGCAGGGTGCCCTTCCCTGACTCCCAAGGTTGTTAGTCCATAAACAATGTGTTTGCTACAGATTTCCCAACCTGTGGATGGGCTCGGTGCTGGGATAGGGAGGCTCTGACCACCCAGACTTGGCTGCGGGGCAGTTCTGGCGCAGCAGTGTCAGCCGACCTCTATCTAGCACTGTGCATGGGTTTTACCCAGAGCCTCAGCTCCTTCTCATGTTTCCTTATCATCTCCTGCTTCTCACCAAGCCGGTCCCTTTCCCAGGAAGAGCAAACAGCTTTAATAAGACAAGAGGGAAGAGCGAGCCGCATATGCAGCTCAGAGGCAGGTGGTAAAGCTGTGCCTGCAGCTGAAAGCAGGGTAGGCAGTGCCGGGAGGAAGAGGAGGCACTTTTCCCGCAGGGTTCATAAACTCTTGGCTCACAAAGCAGGAGGGCAAAGTGCATCACCAAAACAGCACCGTGCTTGATGTCTGGGTCAGAGAAGCTCCAGCTGGGCCTGGCAGTCCCTTCCACCTCCCCACCCCTTGAGAGCTGGCCAGCAGCTGGGGGCCAGACTGGCACTTCCCACTGATGGGAAGGTGAAGGGATCGTGGGAAATCCCAGCTCTTGCTGGCTGCTGTCAGCTCGGCAGCAGTTGCAGTGCACAGAATATTTCATTCCCCCACTCCATGCCCTCCCCATGCCTGCCATGCTCGGCCTCAGTGCTATGAAGGCAGCAATAACTGGCTGCCTTGATGGAGCAGGACTGATGGATGAGCCAGCTATCCCAAGTGCCTGCTGGCTGGACATGGGGACTGACTACAGAGCAGATGATGGGAATTGCAGCTGGGTAAACTCAATACCATGTTAACCCCATGGGGTCATGGCCACGTGGGCATGCAAAGCACCAGCTCTGCTCTGTCCTGCTAAAAGTTGGTGCCTGGCACAGCCAGGGCTGACCCTGTTGCACTGATAATGCAATATCAATAATGTAAAGCCTTCCCTCACCTTCTCTCTGGCTCTTCCGAGGCACTGGGCACCTTGCCATAGAAGTGATCTTTCCCCACGTGCCCCTGTGTGTTGTCATTTATTACATTACAAGGGGAAAAGATGGACCTGCCACTATCAGGGATTTTGGGGTGTGATTCTGAGCAGTCACTGGCATGGGCTCAGAGGGAGACAGGACTAGGGAGACTGGAAATTGCTCACGGTACAGTGCCCTACATGCAATAAAAAGCCAACAGCCCATTTTGGTCAAAGGAAACAGAGCCTTTTGGGAAAGCCAGCCCTAAGAGGAGATGCTGCTCCCAGAGCATCCAGTTAATAACGCTGTGATCAGTGTCAGTGCACACAGTTAACTGCTGCAGTACTGTCAGCCCTGGAGATATCAAAATCCCAAGTAAGGCCTCACATCTCACAGCACTGGCTTAAAAACTGTGCAGTTTGAAGTCTGATTACTTATCCCCTACTTGGGCTTTTAAAACCTTTGGATACAGCTGGGCCACATTTTCAGCTTCCCTTTGCATTGCAATTGTGAAGGCACCATAATTACTGCAGAGAAGGGAGTTACAGGGTTCTTTGTTTTTTGAAGGAAGAGGAGATTCCCATACATTTACATTTACAGGGAGGAGGCTCTGAGAGTGTTAAAAATTGCAAGAGCCATTGATACGATAACAGATTAACCTCAGATCAGTTCATGTGTGTGGTTACTGACCCCCTGCTCTAAATGAGTTCATTGCAAGGAGGGCACTTGCCTTTTCAAGGAACTCTGCACCTTTGCAGATGTGCTGACCAAGCCTCATTTCCACTGGAAGCGTTGGCAAGGAGGGAAGAAGTGAACTGAATCTCATTGCCCAGGAAGGCATAAAGGCAGACTAATAAATAATCAGGGGTGAACCAGCTAATTGGCAGTAAGTTGCAGTGTGATGAAGGCCAGTAAGAATATACGATATCAGGCATGGCTCTGCTTTGCCAAAGTGTGCTGCTCCCTGCAGAAAATAGCAGAGAACTGGAAAAACAAACTACTTTCATGCTTCAGCTGGAGACTGGGGCAATAAGCTGCTCATTGAAGTAGCAAGAGAGGTTTTGGTTGGCCATCTCAGTTCCTCTCTCAAGGAAGACTCTACCATGTATTGGCTGGGCATCTTCACCTGCTCCAGCCTCTGAGCTGCTGTGGGGCTGGAGTGAACCTAGAGGGAGATCCTGAGAGTGGACCTGTTATGGTTGTGTCTTCCCTTTCTCCTCTCCCAGCTCCTCCATACCAGAGTGTAGAGTGAGCCATTGGCAGAGGCTCAGCACTGTATCTTCTTTGAAGGAAGTCAGCAGATTAATTTTGCTGAGTATTTGTGGGCACTGGACACTGCTCTGGATTTGAATGGGGAGGAAGGGGCAGGAAGAAGTTAGGGAAAAAAAAGGAGGAATATTTTGGATGGAATATTTGGATTCTGTGTGTCATGTTGGTGCTAGATGAAGGCAATGATCCATACCCTGTGTTGGCACCTGTAAACACCACCAACGAGGGAGATCCAGCTGTCATTCAGCTAGGGGACTCCAGTTGAGCTAGTCCCTATCTTCTCTGGGCTGGCATCTCTCTACACATGTGTCCAAGTGTTTGCTGAGAGCTTCAGAGGAAGCTTTGGGGTTTTTTCCCCTTTAAACACACAATGCATTCCCTTAACCACAACCATAGGAGGAGGCAGCTGCTCTTGGCAAACAGGGACACACACTAAGTGCAGTTGCTGGAAGTGTTTTGACTTGGTTTCTGAACACAACCCTAGGCACCAATGGTGTTTCCTGCTGGGCATCCTCAAAACCAAAGCCCCTCAAATTGCCATCCTCTGGAGTGCTTCCACTTGTCCTGAGCGGAGCTGAGCTCCCCATAGGAGCTGATGGGCTCCACCCTCGAGACAGCCACCCTTGCCAGGGAAGATGAGGTCGTGTCTCATCAACACTTTGGGGTGAATTATAGAAATATAGTGATTCCTTTGCTTCCCAAAGCTCCTGACTGATCCAGTCCAACTTCACATTTCTTCACTACTTCTTGTCTGGCAATCAGCACTATGCTGCTGGTGTTAGGGTGGCATGGCTGACCCACCTCCCTCCCTCCAGCTTAAAAAAGGAAAAGCAGACCCTCTAGGAAGGAAAAACATCCCTAAAAAAGAAGAAAAACAACCCCCAAAAAGAAGAAATACAGCAAATCCAGCAGCCCGTGTTTGAGATGTTCTGAATTGCTTTTGAAAGCACTCCTGTGCCCGCATAAGGACAGAGGGACCTTCCTCTAACAAAGCTGCAGGAAAGAACTCACCGACCCCCATGTTCAGTGTGCTCTGGAGGGCAGCCACGCTGAAATGGTGATGAAGTGTTTTGGGCCATGCCTTTCACTGCAGCCTGCCAGATAAATATTTACAGCTGACCACTGGGGGAAGGAGAGGAGAGACATCTGTGAATTCTTTGGAGCCTTGCTGCGTTTTAGTTCTAATTTAGTTCTTTTTGTTGCTTTTCCATCCACGCATCATTGTCTCTTCTCCTCCACTCACAGAGAGCTAAAGAAGAGGTTTTTAGAGAGAAAGAGGTTATTTATCAAACCTCAGGGGACAGATCCTGGTTTCAGTGACTGTGATGTGAAATCTGGAGCTTTCATAAACCAGTGCTGTGGGGAGCAGACTGCAACCTTTGGTTTACTAACCAGCGTAAATCTGATGTAACGTTATTGATCTCTGTGGATTTAGTCTGAGTCTCGTTGCCTCCTCCCTTGTTTTCCTCACAGTTGTCCTTATCCGTGCGAAGTCAGTGCCGATGTGGCTGTAATATGCCAGTAAATCACAGCGTTACACCCACTTCTCAATGGTGCAGATGATTCCCTCCGTTTGGCCTCTGTTCTCAGGAAAAAGCAACACTCCATGCCCAGTGAGAGAGCTGGTTATCAGCAGCCAAGAGCATCTCCCACTATCCCCAGCCCACCAAGGTGCCCTCCAAAGAGGGGGCAACCAAGAAAGACTCATTTATATGAGGGCCCTCAACCCTGAGGTCTCTCTGCATCTTTATGTGTGAGTATATACATCCTGCTCGGAAACATATGCAGGAATTTATAGCTATAAAAACCACTGCACCGCCCTGTAATCCAGCCGAGATGTGCCTCTCCTTTCATGGTGCACCCAAGGGACCCCTCCAAGCTGAGGCGCGCAGGGATGGAAAGCATCATTCAGATTCACTCCAATGAAAAGAGACCCACAGCAGACTGCTTGAAGAGGTCCAGAGCAATAAAGCTGGTAAGAAGGAATGACTTTGGGAAGGGAACTGGAGCATTAGGCAGCTGATGCTGGACTGTGCTGTCATCAGATTGTTTCTGAGCCCATCAGCACGAGCCAGGAGCATGGTGAGCTCTGGGATTCTCTGACAGACAGGCATTAATGCATGCTGTGTGAAACCTGGTCTTGCTTGAGCTCCCAAAGCCTGGTGCAAAGATCTGTGAGCCTCTGGTGTGTTAATACAGTGGGACTACTCACCTCCTTCAAGGCTTTAAACTCAGGAAACAGAGGCCAGGTAATGAGCCTCTAGGGTGGACTTTCATGCTGATCCTTTTGGGAGAACAGAGGAAAGACTTTATGGCTTGTTGTAGGTCATATTTGAAGCAAGCTATCAAGATCTCCTCCTCCCCATGTGTAGTAGCTGGGGCGTGAGATTTATCCATGCTCTTATGGGTGACCTTCTAAGTAGCCAAAAAGTAGCATTTCAACAAACTTAGGCTTGGGCTGCAAAGTCATCTGGGAAGTTATTCTTTCTGTTAGTTATTGTCGTAAAGCTGCAAGGCTCTAAATAGAAAGCACAGAGGCAAAGGTCTCGTCCCCAGGGCTTCGCAGTCTCAGCTCAAAGAGTGCGGTTATAAAGCAAGTCATGGAGTCCAGGAAGGAAATTTATGGCTGGGAAGATGGATAAATAACACGCCAAGATCAACAGCAGTGGTAATGTCCAAGTGTAGCGAGTGGAGTTGTGCTGCTATTACAGGGCTGTACCCGCTTGGAGCTGAAACAAGCCAATTGCAAGAGAGCTGCTGTGGCATCAAGGCCCTGGAGTTGGCACCACCAACATCTGTCAACCTGAAGGGGTTACTTTAATGGGAGGGAGCGGTGCCACATGCCAGTGACTGTCTTCCCAACATGATCTTACCCCTGGCTTGCGACAAAGACTCGGGTTTTACAGTCACACTCTCACGCATCACCTCCTGATGGTGATGTGAGCTCATGGCGTGCTGACATGGCTCTGACTCTTCATTTGTAGACCATCTGGAAGCCTCTTGGGCCTCCAGATGGGATGAGAGGAGGATTGGGCTTTGTGTAGCTCTTGGAGGTTTGAAAGGGACACAAATCAAAATCTTTGCAGACTTTCTGCTGCTCCTCTCAGCTTTCCCATCCTTCTTCTGTTTAACTTTCTCCTCTCAGCCTGGAAAGCAATCACTGCAGTGTTTACCTCTTGCCTGACCAAGCTGTTAAGCATGTCCTAGGTCATCTCTGCTAATGGATTGCATAAAGGAGTGGTGGAAATCCATTAGTGGAGGTGTCTCAAATGAGAAACTGGACAAACACATGTCAGGAGCAGTGTAGGGATACCTGATACTGTCTTGGAAAATCCTGAGGTCTTTCCCAGTCCTAATTTCTGAGCTCCTCTGATCCTGAGCAGAGAGAATGAAAGCCAGGACCTGGTCTTAGGTGTGTCTAGTGTTATAAGCCCATCCATACTTTGACATCTGCTTTATGCTTCTGGGCATTGTACCCTTGCTGTGAGGCATCCATCCAGTCACTGCTGTGCAATGGCTTGGTGTGCTGGGGTGGCATCTGGGGAGCAAACTGTGATCAGGGAGAGTCAGAAGTGACATGCAAAATTCAGTGTTGGGACCCTGCAGACTGACACTTCTGTGGACCCTGAGAGCAAGGTGGAAAAGCCTGAAGTGTATTTCTTGAAGACTTTGCTCTTGATAGCTCCTTTCAAAGGATCAGAGAGCAATCCAGGGCCTGAATCACTTTTTGCTAGTGCTCTGTCAGACCACAGTGTCCTCACTGATGTCTGCTCTGTTGCTAAGGTGGGACTAGAGTCCTAGAGTGATGAGGACCTGAGAAGCAGCTGGAGAACAAGTCCTTTTAGGATGACTAAAAGGAGCCTGGAGAATTATTATGGATGGACCCATAATAGGCAGCAGGGGATGCAGCGCTGCGCTCAGCCTTTCTGCCTATGACACAGGCCTGCATCTGTCCAAACACCAGCGCTTCCCTCTGCTTGCCAGCTTGAACCACCGAGAGGGCAGCATGGTTCGCATCCACCTCCTGCAGGGATGGAGAGCTTTCAGCATCCCCCTGTGTCAGGCTTGCCTGCTGAAGCTTGCTCTGGGTCAGGTTTCAGGGCTTGAGCGCTGCGGGTGAGCACTCGCATGTGCTTTTAACTCGCTCTGCCGTCTCCAGGAAGTTAATGTGTGGCAGGCAGATCGGTTTTGTCTTTGCTTTTTGGAGGGCAGGGGTTGGAGGACGCTGTTGATTCAGAAAGCTGCAACTATTGCCCTGCTTCTCTGTCCCCATGGCCCTATGTGCCTGGTGCAGCTCTTCCCCAGGCAGCAAGTGTGGGGAGAGCAAGGAGTTTGAGCATCATTCCCTCTGTCTCCTTCCTGGCCCCCTTCACTCCCTTGGCTGGGTCCATGTTTTGACACACTACCGGATTGATGCTTTGTCAAACCGTATCTCCATTAAAAATCACAGGGAAGAAACTGAAGATCTTGTTACAGAGCAAAAGGCAATTAAGCAGGCAATAGAACAAAAGGCAATATGGCAGCAGGAAAAGTGTAGGAGATTATTTAAGACCTGGCATGGACATCTAAACTGGATATTGCTGATAAAATGCTAGTGAGTCAAACAGTGATACTTAAATCAGTTGTTGTCCCAGAATTAGAAACCTAATGTGGAAAAAAAGCTTTTCCACCTCTCCGAGCTGTTGTTTCAAGTTCTTTTCAGGCTCAAGAAGACAACATTGCTTTAATTAACCTCATCTCACACTTTAAGTGAGCTTTTCCATAGACACTTCTACCTTCAGTAGAAGTTGATATTCTGGAGTTTGAATCATCGCTTGCAGAATGGTAGGGTAACAAGAGGCTGGATTATCAAGAAAATGAGTGAGAATAAGAGGCTGTTCCCCAGGATTTAACACCATGCTTCGATCTCCACAATGCACATCACACAGCAAGTGCTGTAACTGACCTATTTGTGGCTTAAATGATATACTCATGGACCTCCTTGCTTCTCCTGTGATCCTGTCAGTTCATGTAAGTCAAAGAGGTTTGATCCAGGTCAGCTTTTGGTTGACATTCCTCAGAGGAAAGGCCAGGATGTCACCAGACATGGAAACCTCTTTTCTGGCTCAGTGGGATCAGTCACCCTATCCTACTGCTATAGGGCTCTGGAGAATGATCTGATGAAACAGGGACTTCACATCACCGTGACCAGGAAATAGAACATGGGCCATGTAGTCCTCTCTCTCCAGATTTCTTTCTTTCTTTGAGCTTGCCCCAAACCACTGTGCTTTGACATCATGCTTGCTTGCTAAGGTACAGCCATCCTGCTGGCCCAGGGGAGCTCTATTTGGGAAGCAGGTGAGTGATGGACTGGTGAGTAATGTGCAGTTCATAAATGCTTTGCATCCCTTCAGCTCGATGGCTGTAGGAGGCACATGGACTGAGATGCACATCTACTAGAGTGGTGAAGTGATCAGTGCCTTGTTGTTTTTTCTCTGTCAACAATTGTCAGTGAAACCCACAGGCAAAGCATTCAGAGCAGGCTCACACAAAGGATGATAAATAGCTGTTGCCCTCACTTAGCCTGCTAGTTCAGGGGCTGAAGTCTGCATAGTAGATCTCATGGACATGACCCCGCTGATAGTCCCTGGGGGTGCCAGAAAGATGTCATGCAATGAAGTTTCTTTCCTTTTCTCTCACTGTGCTTTAAAAATAAACAAACTCTGACATTCCTTACAACCACTTCCTGCCCCTACCATGGAACAATTAATCCTTCCTCTGTGACCTTAAACTCTGCTCTTTACTGGCTTTGGAGTGGTCACATCTTTTATGGTGTTCTTTCACCAAGAAGCCTTTGCTCACTTGTGCGTCTCTGCGAGGGTGTATGTTGCATATTACATCCAGCTATGACCTCTCTTATGTCCATTGCCAGTGGCAGAGGAACAATAGACCTCAGCGTGGTGGGTTCAGCAGGATGTGTGCGTGCGTTGGTGTCTGCATACGTATGCAGTGGGGGTACCATGCTGCAGATCAAAAGGAAAATGAATCTCTCTAAGATGTTTAGTTTATAAAGTGTATTGTTGTTGCACTGCCGCCCAAGGTCTTCAAAGAGGCCCAGATTTATTGTCTCAGCAAAGTTCAGAGATACTTATTGTAGATTAAAAATGGAAGAAATAAGAAGGGAGCCAAGCATTTAAATTACTGAGTAAAAATAGGAGCTCTTACATTGGTTTGCTCTATGAATTTGGGTTTCATTGTTTTCCTTTCCCTTGCTAGTGCTTTTCCCTCCTCCCCCTTACTAAAAGCCAAGGGGTTATGTCTGTGTTTTTGTGTGTGGCCACATGGAGTATGTCAGCTCTGCTATCTCTTAGGTAAAAACTGAGATTATCCAGGCATGGCTCTCAGAAAGGAAAACTCACTACAGGCAAATCTGCTTCGCTTTTATTACTGGAGGCACCGTTTCATCTCAGCCTCTGACTGTTTGCCTCCCCACAACTCCTCTGCTTGCAGGAAAGTCATCAACTCAACACATGACAAAGAAATGAACGCTCCTTTGTGGCCACAGATATTAAAGGGAGGAGCAGCCATTTGGATCCTGCTCAGCTGATCAGGCAATGCAGCCCAGAGAGCCTGAGCAGTGGTGTCCAGGTGATGGGCACAGAGAGGTTGATGTGTCCCTGGCAGGACAGGGTTATCCACATTCAGAACTAGTGGAAAACATAAGATCTCAAGATACTTCTCCTCACCAGCTCTTACTGATTATCTCCTGGCTGCATCCTCACTGGGGCACTGGCTATGACTCGCTAGGTGAAATCTCTGGGTCAAACATCTGGAATCAACAGAGCTTCCTTCTCCAAAAGCTCACAGTGCAGGTGGAGAAGGCAGCCATGAGGTGGGAGACACAAATCCAGAGAGGCAAAGTGAGGTGCTGAAGGCTTTTGAACCAGGAATGGCACTGAGCCACTTGTGCTTGATTTATGGCAGTAGATGCTGAATCATAGTGTCTTGGTCAGGCCTCTGGGATTTTCTCTGGTTCTCCTAAAAGCTTTTCTCCACAAGGTAAATTTCCCAGTGCAATCCTTTTTGGAGCCTGTAGGCAATTTAAAGGACCGAGGTTCAGGATCCTGCATCCTCTCATTTAAGGGGAGCATTATCTTCATCCTAAATATGAACTCTAGCTGTATGAAGCTTACAGGCAGCTATGAGTTTAAAAGTGTGATCCTATTGTGAGCTTAAATGTGTGACCCATGCTGTGACCCTATTGCGTGACAGAGCATCCCAAACTGGTCTCCTGCCAGCGCTTGTCTGTCAGGGATTTCAACTAGCCTTCTAGTAGCTTGCAGCTGAAGATCTGGAAGCTGTGCCTTTCTTGTATGCCAGGGACCCCACTCAGCTGTGTTTGTGGTGTTGGTTAACCTTAGGGGCACTCACATCACATCCATCTTGTCACCTTTTACCTCTGCATCCTGCCGCCAGTTGCAAAGCCCAGCACACATCAAAAGATTGCTGTCTCCACTGAGGTTTGTGTATAGATTTTAATATCATAATTACAGCATGTAAACAAAATACCACTTGATTATTGGAACCATATTCACTGAAGCCAAGCTCCCATGCGAGAGATACATATGAGTTTAATTGCTGTTAAACCTCTTCAAATGTACTTTCAGTAAAGCACTGGTATTATTTAACACACAGATCAAAACAACTACTGAAATCTAGAGCTGATGTTGAAGATTGATCAATGTGGCTTTGGCCATTTCACTGCACATCTTCTTGTCAGCAGGATGCTTCCTGCATTTTGGCATCTGGAAGGACTGTGCCATGCTCATGGCGTCAAGCTCCAGTCATTGGTCAGACCCATCCAGTGGTTTCACTTGGTCTGTCCTCCTCATGGGAGATCAGATGAGACACAGCTCCTGTTAGCAACTGGGACACCAACAGAGTCAGTGCTGGGAATAGCCTTGCAAGCACCAGTAGTGCTGCCATGGGAGAGAGTGAGGGTAATGCTGCTCTAGTGCAGGATGCCCACCGCTCCTGGTAACATGCTCATGACAGCCCCACCACCTCTGCAGCTGCTTTGTCACCCACAGCGTGGCTGATGCCGACATCTCTGATGCTGACATCTGGAGAGAAAGCATGTACAGAGCACTATACAAAGCAAAAACATACACAGAAGAATGAGATTGAGTTCTTTTGAGCCTCTTCCAGGCCCAGCCTCCCCCAGAGATCTTTGCTGTGTTTTGCTTTGTATGCTGGGAGGAGAAGAGCTTGGTTAGAGAAAAAAGGACATCTTACAGATTAATGAAGCCTAGATCTGATCCAGGTGTTGCTTCCTAGGTCTTTTAAATCTCTGGTGACACCAGAAGACATTTTGCAGAGCCCAGAGGGTGGTGGGGAAGCCTGGGACAGTTTACAGATGAGCTTTCCAGCCTGACAACCCAGGGATGGCTTTGTCTTTGGATAACTGAGGCAGGACTACCCCAAGTAGGAAGCCTTGAGGCTTATGGACATCGACAGGAAGTCCTCTGTATGGCAGGGCAGCAGCAGCATGGTGGCACTGAGCTCCTGGTAAAGAAAGGGCAATGCCCCTAAGGCATAACCTACCTGTGCTGCCAGTGCTGCCCACCTCACCAGGTGGAGTTTCAGTGTCCTCACAAAACCTCTGTGTAAACCTGAGGTGCTGTTATCCTTGTTTTACAGAAAGATCCTTGGAAGCATTTGGACACCAAATTCCAAGTTAAATCCAGGAGAACTCACTACTTCAGTGACTGCCTGGATCTAAGTGACTTGCTGGTAATACATTGTAAATGAAATTTTGACCTTCCAAAATAGATATTTCAAATAATAATATTCCATAATAATATTATTATATTATTAGATATTATATATAATAATGTATAGTATAATTATAATATACATTATAATTATAATAATATTCCAAAAATAGCTGGTAGCCTATCCCCAAGTACAGGTCTGTGCTCCCACACCAGGCAGGCAAACAGCTTGTGCAGCTTGGTGGGGCTTACCTCTGCCTCCAGCCTGGTTGATGCTCTCCTGTGGTACCTGGGAAGCCTGGGAGGCTGGTGGAGGGGAAGCCATGGGGAAGGGCTGTGCTCAGAGGAGATGGGACATCAAAGTCCTGGCCACACACAGCAGGAGGTGATAGTCTACAGCCTTTTTTTCCCTCTTCACAGCAATGGGGTGCCACCCTTGTTGGTTTTGGCAGCTCCCACTGGGAATAATTACGTTGTGCATGCCTTAAATTCCCCCTTTTGCAATGACAACTGGATGCAATCTCCTTAGGAGTCTCACAAAGCTCTCACATTGTTGGAAGCCGTTCAATGAGTGCTGCAATGTGTTCAGAGGTGGCTGCTTCTCAGCAGGACCCCAAGTGCTTCCTAGAAACCTTTCCATAGCCTGTCATGCACTTGGGACCCACTCAGTGGGATACATGGGATACCCTGGGCAGGGTCTTACAGCTAAATGCAAGCTTGCTATTTCTACAGTGCAGCATATCGAGGTAGCCTGGTTGGAGGCACACACTCGGGTAAGACAGAGTGTGAAACCAAACCTGAAGGTTCAGAGATTTCATATGTTGTTGGGATTGGGCTCAGGAAATGCCAAACAAGAGCTGAAACCTGTGCTTGAGGTTTGATTCTGGTTCATGCTTAACATAAATATTACTCTTGCTAACCAAACATTCCATGGAATACCACCACAGAGTAAAGGAAAGGTTTCTTCAGAGGATTTTATGCCCTTTGCTGTGTGATAGCAAAGGACTGGATACAGCCCACCAGGTCCCTTTCATGCGTGTTGTTCTGTGATTAAAGAGCAAGACTCACTGGAGCAGGCTGCTCAGGAAATCCTCTACACAGCAGCAAACAGCTTCAACAGCTGTTGCTGTGGGGAAACGATTTGTGAGGCCACATGCATAGGCATTAAGATGGTCTGTTTTCAGCAAGGGGCAATGGTTCTTTTGACCTGGAAACATGGAGTTAAATATAAGTATATCCCACAGCAAAAGGCTGGAGGACATGGAGGAAAACGCCCTCTGGCAATGGACAATACCACCTCCCTCCTGCCTGCACACACGGCTGTGCTTGTGATGGCCAGCATTTGGGGCTATTTATGCTCCTGTTGACTTTGAAGACCTTCATACCAATACCCCACCAAAGGCCCTGACCACTGAGGGACAGCCTGCAGTGTGCTTCCAGCATGGGATGCTCATGGAAGAGCATGATAATGAAAGAGATGTAATGAAGCCCAGCTCCTGCCAAGTGCACAGTCGAGTGATCTGTGCAATGTACAGTGAGAGAGCAGAGCAGGGAGGATGAGGGGAAAAGAATGCCACTTGAAAAGCAAGGTCCAGGGGAGGAAGATGATAGATAAAGGAGGCAGAGGAGGAACAATGGGATAAAAGAGAGAAGCAGCATGTTTGTGTCATCTGTAACTTGTGAGGGAGGCCTTGTGGAGATATTTTATTCCAAGTGCCTGCCCTTTCCCTATCTGGGGAATGCAGGAATTAACTCAGATATTAACTAAATACTTTGGTCTAGTTAGAAAGCAGAGTGCACTTCTCTGGAGCAAGCGAGGCAGGAGGAGCAGAACCCCCCTTCCCTGCTGCAGCAGGAGGTGGGCTGGTCACATTAGTACTTTTTGCCAGCTCTATTAATTCACCAGGCTCAGGGGCATCGCTGTCTGGACCCCTTGAATCCCCAGAGGCACTGCAGAGAGTGGTGGGAGCAGAGCAGGGATCTCCCAGGCCTTGGGCAAAAGCCTTGGTCAACCACCTTGGGGAGGCTTTGCAAATGGGTCTGGATAAAGAGAAACCATCTCTGTCTTCAAGCATGGCTGGGAAGGAGCTGCCTGGAGGGCTGTGCATGGAAGGGGCAGGCATGGTCCAACCACCAAGCAGTGTGATGGGCTGCTGCCTTGAGAGGGTTAATGCTCCACAGTGTTTGATAAGCAGAGCTGCCCTTCCAACAGCTGGGCACAGGAGTGTTCTTGTCACTGTCTTTCTTATGGCAGGGCACTCATCTCTCCTCTCATGCAGCACTGTACTTGACAGCCTGGGGTCCTGGTGGTTCTCACAGCACCCGAAGGTGCTCAGTGAATGGTGCAGAATGCAGTACAAACCATAACCTTCCTGCATTCACAGTCCTGTGCATGTAACCAAGACTGGGGGATTGCAAAGGAATAAAGACACTTTTTACTTGGACCTAAGTACAAATCACTGTGGTGATTGTGCCATGTCATGCCCTAAGTTTATTCAGAAAAGCCTGGGCAGACCTTAAAGTAAAACATATACAGAGATGCCTGTCCAATGTATACAAGGCAGAAACTGGGAGAACAAGGTGGGAGCATGACAAGCATATGGACCTGAAGTGATTCAAGTGCTCAGAGCCAAACCCTGCCCTGTCATGTAAGACTCTGCAGGACCTAAGGGCTATTTTTGGCCTTTGAAGGGGCCAACAGGCCTCTGCAACAAGGCTGTACCATGTTTCTGTGCGTGCTGCAAGACCGTGTTTTGCACAGCATTGCAGGCTGGTGCCCTGGGACACTTGTGGGTGAGGATTTATAGAGCACTGGGGACAAGGGAAGAATGTCTCAGCCTCAGCAGATCCAGTATAAAACCACCCATCTTTCTGTATACAGGGTGGGAGATGGGAAGGGCTGACCACACTTAAACCTAAGAACAGCTACGATATGGTGGCTGGATATGATGGCTTTCCAATCCCTGCCCTAAGCTCTATCTCATTTGATTAGTTGCTGTGGAAAGAGAGAATTGTCCCCAAAGAGGGAACGAGGGGGGTTCTGTCAGATTCTCCCTTGTATCCCTCAGTGATTCTTTATCCTTTGGGAGCATCACTACCCCTCCAGCCATCAAAGCATCAGGTACTTATAGCCGAAGTCCTGGCCTGAGACCACCACTGCCACAAATGGAAGAGTTCACTTCGCTGTGGCCTTCTTGGGTGTTGGCTATATTTGGAGGTACAGCCCCATGTTGATGGTGCCTGTGTGGTCTAATTACCCTTTATTGCTACTCTTCCCTGCCTGCTTACTTGCATCTTAGTTTATTTGTCCCAAGATGTGCTTGCGCATCTGTTCCATATTTCCTGTGTATGCATTTGTTTTCTTGCTAAATGCTGAAAGGGAAGGAGATGAAATGCATTGAAGAGCTTGATTTATAGCTTCAGCCTTTCCCTAAATCTGTTTAGAACTGTGTTCTCATCTCCCCCTCCTCTCTAATGTCTGTGATGGCAGTAAAAGCATAGCAAACTGTAGCAGGGAGACCAAAACAGAGAGAGATACCTGCACTCCACTGACCACAACAGATGGGCATTATCTGCCCTGTGCCTGACCATGGGTATATTTGTTGTGAACAGCATCATACACTCACCATTTGGTTCTTCCATCAACTCTTCTATGTCATTTTGGAGTTGATGACAGCACTGGTGGTAATGCACAGTGGCCAGCCCGGGATGCAGCATGTCTAAGGCAAGGAAGAGAAAATGGGAGCAAGAAGGAGTAGCCGTCTTGTTTGGTTTACTCATCCCAGTCATTATCATAAGGAAAAGGAGGGGTCAATAGCTGCTGGTTGATCCAGAAGATTGGTATGTCAGTGGTTGGTGAGGAAAAGCTCTATCAGCTTCCAACTGCAGAGGGAATTCTGGTGGTGGGTAATGTCCTTCCCAGTTCCCCAACAGCAAATCCTTGTCAATCCATGCTGCCCTTTGTCTCAGTAGTGCTGCTGTGATGAGAGGGGTTTGAATCAGCTGGGAAAGAGCACCTCCAAGAGAGGTCACTGAGATAGATCATCCCTTCCCAGTGCTGCTGAAGACCTGTATGATGAGTAGCAAGCTTTCCCTAGCAGGAATTATGCCACTCTGGAGCTTACTGAACCTTTTCTCCTGTGCTTGTCCCAGGCTTTTCCTCTCAATGACACTAAAACTGCCTAAGTGATGGGACCAGTGCTTCTCAGCTTTCGGAATGATCTTTGCTTAGGTTTATGCAGCATCTTGTTTGAACAGGCTGTACCTAATCACTCACCTCACTTACCATCTGTCTGGGCTAGGACTTGGAGAGCTCAAACAGAGATTAACTTGTGCCCTGCAACAGCACTTGGCTGCTTTGGGACATCTTGCCACTGTACGGGTCAAACCTGTGCTGGGACCTCTGGGGACCAGTGGAGGCAGCAGGACCGACATCCTTGGCCAGGATAATTCCTGTTGGGGGAATGAAGAGCAAACGCCCTTTACCTTTAGTTTCACTGGCAGAGGAAGGGGACAGACACCTTGGAGAAGCTGCCTCCTCACCTGTGGCACATGGAAATTGCTTACTAGGCTGGCAACCACAGTTGGGATGGAGGAGGGACCCTGTGCATCCCTGGTGTCCCTCCTGACAAAGCTGTTTGTGACAGGGCAGGAGCTGTGGACCTTCTCAAGGCACTCTGGAGATGGTGCCATCTGAACCCAGCCATGGAAAACCCCTGGCTGTGCCATGGAACTAAGTGAAATATTGTTTCCCGGCTTAACAGATGGATTTGTTGTGTATACAGTGAATTACCGGCTCTTTCACTGCAATAACTGTTCACACATTGTTTCTCTGCCTCTTTCACTGTCTTTTATAATGCATGCTGTTTGCTTGCTCAGTTGACGTTTCCAAAATGAGTTTTTTAAGCCCCAGCCTTTCCCCCCTTCCCTCTCCCCTTTTTGTTTGCCTGGTTTATGGGCCTTAGAAAAGTGTTTCCAATCACGATAATATCTTTATGTTTTGTTGACAAAAGGTCAACCTAGGAATAAGCCAAACTGGTTTTAGGGAAAATATTTGCTTATTTAGTAAGGGGAAGTGTGTTGGAGATCAAATTTATGAGGGTGAAATTGAGTTGGGTTATTTAAAGGATTCTGAAATAAGAGCTTCCCACCCACTCACAAGGGGAAGAACAAGACCTATAAATTGCTTTAGGCTGAAGGGATCGTAGGAATAAACTAAGTTTCTATGCAAAAGGTAATAGGATCCAAGCAAGAACTAAACCCAGAGTTTAAGAGACAACAGCCCGTTCACTCCCTCACACACAGCACTCATTTCACACTGTCATTCCTTGCAGAAGAAAGGCCATAATTTTCCCCAATATCTGAACCTCCAGTTCGAAAACAACCATCCTCATCCTTTGGCCAAGCATCAGACTCAAAACAAGGCAGATCTGGCAGCTGCTCGTGTAAATCTGTTTTGTAGCATGCTCGCTCTAGCTTGAGTTCTGAGATTTTGAAACTCTTTCATGAGAATGGCCCATGCCAGGAACCCTACTCAATTCAGAAGGAATGAGTTCTGCATTGGAAGCTGCATGAGTAACACCACAGAACAAGTGTGTCTGGAGGATGATGTCCAAAAGGTCTCTTTTCACTGAAAAGACTAGCCAACAGTGCAACAGGTTAAGTAAGTGGCCCTTTTCCACACGGAATGTGAAGAGGGAGTATTCCGCATATATACCATACATATATGTGTCTTCATAGATTTAAAAAATGTATATGTCTATGATCTTTGTCTATGTATATACAATAGGTATAATCATATATATGTATATTCATATATATGAGTCAATTCAGGCTGGAAAACACCTCTGGAGGTGATCAGGTTTAATCCCCTGAAAGACAGCCCAGCCTAGGTCAGATTGCTCAGGCCCTTGTCCAGTTGAGAGCTGAGTCCTTCCAGGCCTGAAGAATGTTTCCTAATACTTAATTGGAATATTCCTTCCTGCAGCTTGTCACTGTTGCCTCTGCCCTACCACTGTGCACCTCTGAGGACAGTCTGACATATATATATATATATGTGTGGATATATACATACACACACATATATGCATGTAGGCATACACACACACTCTGTTTCTTGTGCTTCTTCTGCTGTGCATCCAAGAGATAACAAGCTAAGCAGAGCCTTTGCCTGGCCCCGTGCAGCTATTCCTATTTCTAGTAAACTCGGAGTGGCTGTGGAGAGGATCTGGCATTTTCTTCCTTCTCCTGCTGTTGCACAGCTCCAGTTCCTTTGTATTATTGAGACACATGCCCCCCTCATGGCTTGGACCATGACATTTCTTTCCTCTTTAAACATGGCTATTACAAAACACAAATAGGAGCAAGAGCTGTAGTTTAAAAACCCCCTTCTAATGAAGTCCCATTGACACTGGATGCTTGTTAGAAAAACCAACAGAACATTAAGTAAGTCTTTGCAGCTAATAGAGACAAAACCCAAGCCATTATTAAAAGAGTTTTACTAGTTTGGGTTAACCCGACAGTCATGACACATTGCAGCAAATTCCACATAGAGGGAAGGCAGGATCGACAATGAAATCTGGTTTGCTGTAGTTTTCATGTCATTTTATACACGATAACAATATTGCTTGTAGATACTCTGCATCTCTCTCTGTATATAGCCATGACAGATCATCTCTATGAGACTGGAGAAGAGCAATCATACACTGCTGCTGGATACAGCACTTCCTTGAGCACAGCTGCATGTACCTTCTGCTTATAGCCATAAGAAGAATGAAGCCAAATTATCTCCCAGCACATAGAGGCAAAAATGAGGAAGCTGCTTGATTATGAAGCCGTGCTCCTGCTGGGGAAGCCACTCCAGATTTCACAGTCATTCTGCCCCTGACCAGAACATAACTGGTATGACCTAGCCTGTGGAAGGTGATTAGAGAGAAATATATGGCCAGTGTTCACAGGCACGAAAGCCAATTCTGATACAGTATAAAAGAGATTAAACTATCTGTACTTGTGGACTACCCAGCCAGTTCCCTCGCTAATGGATCTTAGAGGGTTTTTCTCGTTCTTGTTTTATAAGATGGAAGCAATCATACTGTAACCTCTAACCATTAGTCTGTACTCTGAGAAGAGCACATCTTTACATTTGTCTTTGGGGAACAGCCTGGGGGTAATCTGAAACAGGATTTTAATTACCCAGGTGCCACAAGAGCTAACCAGGTCATTTTTTTGGCATAATAAAATTGTATCTCCTGCCCGTTTCCTATCTCTCCCTGGCCCATTCGAGCATCCAGAAAGCTTTTCTGTAGTCATTTCAAGCATAACTTGAATTCTGCCTTCTCCTATACAAGAGAGACCCCGTCATCCTCCCCTCTCTCCTTGCCACCCCAAACAGCACTGCATCTTCAGGGGGAGGAGATGCTTGATGGCACCTTTCAGTCCTGGCTAACAAAGCCCTTTACAAAAGCCCTAGAGGTAGTGCCAGCGTCTTTCAAAGAGATCAAGGTTTCTCTCACTGAGTACAACTGCGTTTCTGTGAAATTAACCACATTTTATTGCTGGGTGAATTGGGCAGCAAGAGGTAAATGCCATAGGAAAGTCAGAGGTTGAGAGGGAGTCAGGATGCAATCTCAGTTGATCCTCCTTAGGCCTGAGCCTGAACTGTTTAGTTCTTGTCTATGTGCTTTGAGCAGCAGAAGAGAATCTAAACGCAGCATCAGCACTTCATGGCACGTCCCCTTGTCTGACTGCTCTGCAAGAGCAGGCAACAGCTCTCAGGCAGATCTACTTATTTGGAGAGAGAAAATGGTTTCATCTGTTTTGCGGTGAGACACCTGAGAGGCCAAGAGAGCTGTGTCAGGAGGAAGCACAGAGGAGGTCTGTGTGCTTACAGCTGTGCTTTCAACACTGCAAAATAAATCATCTTTCCACCACAGACCCCATGGTAACTACCCTAGCATGTAAGAGCAATTAGAATGTTGCTGCTTGCTGTTACGGAGCAGTCTGGATTGCTGTTTCTTGAAGAGGTGTAATGGGAGTGGGGTGGTTATTTGTGGCTGGGGGATAAGGAGATGAATGAGTAAGGTATGAGATTTCACATCAGTGTTCCTCTGGCTTTCTGCAGAGAAACGTCATCCCACCCTATCATGAGCTGATAGCTCTGCTATTGCCCCCCTGAAGGCATCTATAAGGGCAAATCTCAGGTGCCCAACAAAAGAATACCTGGTTCAGGTTCAACTCAAAACTTTGAAATACAGATTCAGGTTCAGTTTCTGCTTGGGTGAGGAAGAAAATCGTTGTTCAGCCTTGCACAACTCAGGAGCAGGATAAAAGTATGAAAGGGATGTTTTGGGGCTATGGGTAAGGCCAAGGCGAGCTTGAGAATGAAGATAAACAAAGGAAGAAGCTCAGCACAATGTAGTTCTGCCCCACGGGGAACCATGAAGCTTGAACAGGGTTCAGCATCCATGAGAAGCAATGGCAGAACAGCCACACAACAGACCCAACTAAGTCTGGTGGGAGAAAAGATACAAGATCAATTTAAATCAGCCAAACCTATCGGCAAGGGGTGGCTTCAAAGGGTGGCTGCTAGTCCCTGGCTTCTGCATGAAGAGAAAATAATCACTTCCCAAACAGAAGAAAGTGTAAGAAGCCATTGGGTAAATCCCTTTTGGAACTGCCCTTCCGGAGCAGATGCTGCTGCCCCTGTATTACATGCACCAGCTCCTAAACATTTCCATATGTATGAAGATTTTTGCTGTTATGATGAATATCAATTTTTGTCAGAGTCCATGTGGTGCATTTAAACCAAAGTACTGCAGAGGCTGCATATTGACCATACAAAGTACTGCACACACTGCATACTGACCATACAAAGTACTGCACGCATTGCATACTGACCATGCAGTCAAGACTTCAACAAGTAGATCTTTATATACAGGGGTAAAACCACAATCCCTACAAAAAGGGAGGCTCAATGCCTTATGCCTCAAGCCTGGGGGAGCTGATGACCACGAGCCTAATCTCAGTCAGACTCCCCTTGCGCAGTCACCTGCAGGTGGGTTCGTATCATATGCTATTCTTAGCCTGCATATCTCATTTCTAGGTGCTAGAAGAACCTGGATTTGAAACAGGTACTCAGCATATGCCTTAAGACTGCAGGTTCAGCAGACTGTGTCCAGCAAAAGCATAGATTTGAGCTTCAAGTTATTTAATAGGTCAAAGCAAAGAAACAAAGCAATATATTCACGGTTGAAAGCGTGCATACACCTGCATATACATCCATACAGCTGCACAACCAACAAAACACTTCCCCAGTTTAAAAGCATAATTAAGCAAGTCGAGATCATCTACAGACCTTTCCTTAGGGAACGTTTTTCACATCTTACCTCACATTCACTTTAATAATGAAACTGAGAACTCCTAAGACAGCATTTCGTTTTCAGAATGTAAAAACTAAACCTACCCCCCCATCTATATACCTCATTGAAAGCCATGCTGAGTGTGTATGTATAGTCCTGTGGCCCAGAACAGCAGACTGTGTTGCTATGCAGGTATCAAAATAGATATTGCTTTATGCATAGAACTGCAAAAGAAAATATCTTGCCGCCAGCTGCCCAAATATTAGGTGCTCACAGGGCTTTGGGCATTGATGCTCCATAAATTTAAGAGTATTTATTAGGTGAACACAGAAGGGGAAGTTCCATAGCAATGGAAAGTGAGTCTGATAATGAGGTAAACACATGTTGCAAAGAAAATACCAACTAATCATGAGCTCTGTGACAGGAAATAGCAGCTTTAAACAATCCCTTCTTGAATGGTGGAGCAAGGTCTGTGGGCTGGCTATAGGACACTTGACTTATGAATGACATCTCCCTGTGTCCTGTAGCTATTTACAGTGCTGTGAACCCAATCTGACAAGTAGGTAACCAAATAGGTGTTATGCTCTTTTGAATGCTTTGAAAGACCTTATGAATGCTCCTTTCCATTCCTGAAAGTGGAGCATCACATGTAGCTTCGGTTTTCCTTGGATAAGCAAGAGGAAGCATTCTTCAGGGGACCATATCCACAGATATTGCTGAGCTTCCTTTAAGTCGGAGGAGACCTAAGGTACGGTGATGTCTGTGCATCAGGAGCTCCATCTGGAGGTTGTTTGCTCTCATCTTTGGTTTTGAATGAAGAGAGAACATGCAACAACGCTGGATCAAAATCACCAAGCATCATCCAGAGGCATCTGGAAAACAAATGGCACCCAGAGCAGTGGGAATGGCCATTCCAGAGCCTCAGGGCTAGGCAGTACGTGGAAAAGTACAGGTTTGTTAGTTTGGATAAGGTATTGAGACACGAAGCTCACAAAGGGCTGTTTGGGGTGAGGGGCAATCTTCTGGTGACTTAATGCCAGATGTTCGATCCTGGTGACTTTGCTCAGCTCTGCCCCAAGGCTGCATGCACGGCTCCAACTACAGTCTTCCACTGTTAATTGAGGCACTATGGACTCAGAAACGAGTCTCAGACTGAGGCAGTACATTCAGGGAAAGCTGAGATGAAATCAGACGGTCCATCCAGCTCCTCTTACAGTGCAATCTGTTGATAACAGGGCACACAGGGGCCTGCAGCCTGTCTTTGTTCTAATGTTACAGACAAACAGTGGTGCTGTATGATTGAGCTAAAACTCACTGGTGATGGGTATCTCTGTTTTGTTGGAGGTCTCACACTGCTCACAGTGGCAAGGGGTCTGACTGGTGCAGAACTATTGAGCAGAGCAAGAGTGCTCCATGAAGGAAGAGCGGTCTGTGCACTGGAGGGTCATGCTGAGCAGCATCCCCTTGTTTGAAGACATGCTGTGTGTTAATATATTCATCATCCTCCTGAGTGGAAAAATAATGTAAGCCAAGCAACAGTCCTAGGTATCCCAAGACCCATTTCTTCCTCTGACACAGTGAACATTATGGTGTTAGGGAGGTCAGGAAAGCTATCTGGGGCAAGAAACCTTGGTGAGCTTTGCCGTCCATGCTTTAATCACACTCAGAGCTATCTCTGCTTGCTGCGTGACTAACACTGCCACAAGAAGGTGCCCCAGCTGCAGATTGCTGTGTGGGTCTGGGGAACCCAGACTGTTTGGCTCTGATTTTGTGTGAAAATGCAAGATCTGTGTGGAAAACATCTCAAACATCAAGCCTGGAACAGGCCTGTAATGTCAGCCAGCAGCAGTGCTCCGTGTCCATGAGCAGAACTCCATCTGCAGGGCAGGGATCTCTTCTCCATGAGATGGGACACATACAGGAAACTGGGCGCACAGCCCAAATGATGTTTTTGCCATGGAGTTAGTGCCAGATGTCCTGTGGGATGAAGGAGGAGTGGAGAGGAAAACTGAAGGAGAACGGGCACTTAAGGGCACACGTGGACTTTAGTCAGCTGCTTGATGACACAAAGTTTCAGGGCTACACTTCCCTAACGCCAAAGGCTATGATGGCTGCTCAGTTGTCAGCCAGCTTCTGGAGGAAAAACGTGTGTAATTAATCACCCAGGGTGCCAAAATGCCATGCAGCTGGGTTTTGTTTTCATAGACTCCACATTTTTTATCCATGAAATTAAGCAGTCTTCCCCAAGGGCTGCAAAAGTTATTCCCTCCATTTTTATACTGCTGCTGAAAATCCCAGTTATGTATGCCCTCTTCCACAACGGGATCATGACTGGATGTACATCATGGTGCTTAAGGAAAAGAACTCCAATCCTTGATACATACACAGGCCAACAGGAGATCTTTGACTTGCAGTGAGAACAGGGTTACTATTGCCAGCAAGATGTAAGAATTCTGAGGCCTTGCAGATCATACAGAAATAAGGTTATGGTGATAAGAGTGTGATGAAAGGGGAAGGTTTATCACTGTGTGTATCTATCTCTTTCTGCCTAAAATGGCAGCCCCTGCTTGCACACACACACACACGCTGGTTTATGGTTATCGGTGGAAGAAAGAGATATTTGACAAATAACACATGTACCTGGCCAAAAAGGAAAAGATTTAACCCTGTCATGAGTTACGTGGCTGTGAGCCACTGAGAACCTTCTTCTGGGATGGCCAAGGGATCATCCATGGGATGATAACAACTTTCAAATATAATGGGTGTTATTTCCCATTGCTTTTATTGAATGCTGTATGTTTGTGTCTAGAGATTTACCATCCCTCAGATGTCCTGTGTGACCTGTGCCTTTACCACAACATAGGCTCTGGGACAACTGGGAGTCATCCAATTCATACCTGCATTTTTATGGACATTTAAATCATTTTTTTTAAATATATCTAGCATATACACACTAAATAGGCACATATATAAATACACAGAATTTCATAGCCTAATTATATAGACATTCAAAATTAATATTCGTGATAAATCAAGAGCAGGCATGCCTTAAATTGCATTAAGATGATGCTTTGCTCTTGTCTTGCAACAGAAAGGCTTCATTATAAGCTTTTCCAGCTCATAATATCTTTCCCTAATTTCTTCTGTTAGTCTCTGATACAGACAAGCAGTGCCAGCCTCTTTAGTTCTTTGGCATTTCTACACCTTGTGTGTGTGTGTATATGTCTACTATATGTATGTATACATATATGTATAAAAAACACTGTATGCTCCCACTTCCCAGTCCACTCCCAACCACGTACTCCCCTAACTGCTCAAGGAAGAAGTGAAAACAATGTTCTTTTCAAAACAGCTTTTTTTCCATAGGAAAAAACAAAAGCAAACCCAAAGCCTCAAGTTTTAGCTTGTGTTTACCATCACTCTTTTCAAACAGCAGCCAAAGCAGCATACCAGTAAGTGTTTCTCATTTTAATTGCATAAAACCAACATGAATAAATTTGATCAAGCCTTTATGTATACAGAGGTATTTGTTTGTATACTTTTATTTACAAAAGGAAAACTGAGCCTCGAGTTTGAAGCCAAATAAAAAGGATGAGGCAGAAGCATATGTGGGCTTTTACTTTAAAAAAGTATTTAGAAGACAAAAAGAGGACACACCAGGAGAGGCAACAGCAGCCAGAGTGGCTGCTAATGCCCTTGAATCTGGAACAGCTTCTGAAAAGCCAAGTCTTTTATCCCTCACTTAACATGTAGTGAAAGAGTCCAAACCAGAGCCATCCTTCAAGCCTCAGCTGTACTCCAGGGCACTTGATGCTCAGTAGCCGTATTTTTCATTGAGATGAGTCTTGCCATCACCACTTTGACCTAATGGGCACAGAGGAAAAGCTGAATTAATTTCCCCTCTTATCCAAGACAAATGTGTACCCAAGCATGAAACAGTCTCTAGGCAGCAGCAATCAGATAACCACAAAGAGGATAAAAAGTCAGACTGGATATTACAATTGAAATCATCTTTTGATTTATATGTATAATTCCTCTTAATTTTACTAATCGTGTCAAGATTACATCATATAATCCTGTGGGATTTTTGTTTTGTTTTTCCCTTGTATCCTCATTATGCCATCTTAGAAAATAGGTCTTATTATTAGCAGGCAGAGACAGAGAAATGAGCTCCCTCTTATGGACACAGGTCGCCTGGCTATCCCAGATCAGACCTCCACGTTACTGAATCGGGTGTTTTGTTCCAGTGGATTCTTATGCCAGGGCAGAGCAGTCTTCTCACTGAAGGATGATTCACCAGATTATAGTTTTCTTCAGTGAAACTGATTCTCATTTTTCTTACTCCTTTTGGAGCCTATCTAAATTATACGCCTGCAATAGCCTCATAAAAATTATAGTCAGGAATCTACCGAATGAAAGCTGAGCTTTGAACATGCCATGAAAACCCCAATGCATGAAAATGAACCTTCCATTTTGGAGAAACTGGAAAAAATATATGTACTGGTTAAGAATAACCTCAACTTGGCTCAAACCACTCTGGAACTAAAGTAAAAGAATTTGTTCAACTTTAACATATTTGATGCGTGCATTTATTAGTCAGTGCCTTCACCAAAGCGTTACCAAGACTTCTTGCCAAAACACATGGCCCAAAGTCTGTGGATTTCTGAAAGCATTTGCAAAGAAGATTCTCAGATTTCACAGACTTCTATGAACACTGAGAATACTGACATAGCTGCAGAGCATCTGTAGTGAAGGTCTGAGCTGCTCTTTCAACTAGATCATTGTATTACTCTGTGTGACTGGAGTTAGCTCTCTTGGGTGTTACCAAACTTAGAAACAAACCTCAGGTGTATCTGTCCATTGAGGTGAAGCTCTTACAGATACTGTCTGTATTTCACTGCAAGACTTGCATGGCCATACAGCAGATACGTGGCACAAAATGCCACGAAACATCAAGTTCTGGTTAAAGTATTCCCAAGTTACCTTTTTCTCTGGAAGTTACAAGGACACCTGGACTACTTATTAGGTAGATTCTTGAGTTATAAGACTAAAAAGGGTAAGGAAATGGTTGATACCTGCAGGAGGAACCCATAAGCAGTAGTCTGGGTCATCATCTGGGTACTGTGAGGAAAAAAATGGTGGTTGTTTTACCTGCAAAAGCAAAAAGGATTTAAGATTTAAGATCTAAAAGATTTAAGGATGCACTCTTACAGCAATGTGTCCCAGCCACTACACCTCTCATTAATCCAGAGCCAAGTACTGAAACATGAGGGCTATTTCTACTAGAGTCAGGGATGAAAGCTATAATACACAGGGAAGAAGAAACATCAAACCCTAAACCAGATCCAGTTTATTCCCAGTAGTCACAGAATAATAGACATACTGGTTAGCTGGGACCTCTGGAGGTCATCGTGTGCAACCTCCCCCTCAGAACAGAACCACTGCCAACTGTCCATTTTGGGACAGTTTAATCTTATCATCCTAATGTTTGGCAGTGTTATTCAACACAGAATTTCTTAATGCAGGGGGAAAGACTTAGAACAGGACTTTCAAGAAGTGTTTTACTGTGATTTCAATGCACAACACCACTGAAAACTTTGGGTTTAAGGTGACTTTGAAACTGGAGCATAGAAAAGTTCAGCTATTATATAAGGATAACTTAGGTTTCAATAAAAAAAGAACCCCCTTTTTTCCCCCTTGGTCTCACTGGCATCACCAAAATGTTTAAAGCAAACCAAAAGAGGTCATTTGCAATGCAATTGTTGACACAGCAATGTCTTTTTGTCCTTGGATTTTTAGGTTTTGCCAAATCAGCATCATTTTCTCAACAGCTGCAGGCAGCTAGCAAAACAATTCGTACAACTGTAGAGTGCAGGACTTAAGACCTCAAAATGTAGCCAAGTTACTCAGCACTGATCTGTAGTAGTCTGCAGTATCACAACCAGGTCTTAAGTTACGCAACTGAAGCAATTCTTCATTACCTCAAAAACTTCCCTTCACCAAACTTATCTCTAAACCAGTTCTTTTGGAACACTAATGTTTTCCAAAACATTAGACTGCAGAGTTTTTACATATGGCTTGGGAATACTCATTTTAAGATTGATTTTCCGGTTTTACATGATTCAAAGTTATTCCTCAAATATTAAGGGGGTAGGGGAGGGGAAGCTGACTTCTGGTTTGTATTTTCCATGCAAGATCTGAGCCCAAAACCAAAGACAGCATGTGGAAACAGTGATTTGTGACAGGAGAGAGAATACAGCTAAGCCATCTGGCATTTGGAGAATGCTCAGTGCTAGAGTGAACTCTCTCCTGATGAGAGGTGCTGAGTTGACCGTCTCAGCATGAGACATTGCCTTGTTCTTCCATATTCATAGAAATGATATAACTTGGGCTTTAACAGTGTACATTTACTCTTGCTTTCTTTATCAACGTGCTTTATAGCCCAGCAACAAAGGACGATTCCAAAGGCTGTGCCTACCCAATCCTTGGGTCCTTTGCCAGGATTAACAAGGTAGCAGTTAGCACATCTAGGCTGCAGGGAGTTAAGTTTCTTTAAGTAAGTGGTGCAGGGCTAAAATTAGGTGCTCACCACAAACGAATTGTCATAATGGTCAGAACTCATGGCCCACCAGGTATAGTAATCTTCTTTGATGGCAGTCAGCAGAAGGGTGGCATGCACTCTAAAGGGAAGAACCTTGCAATAGGCATTAGGCTAAGAGCATGCTGTCAGAGAAGTTCCTTCCCAGCTCCAGAAAGGCAACAATTGCCTGTGTCCCAAAATGTGCAAGGCTCATACACTTTACATTTTAACACAAGTCTCATGCACAGGAGAAACGTTACATGCACTCAAATTCAGTAATAATTTGGTTGCAAAATTCAATAATCTTAGATTCATCTCTTTTCACATCTTACAGAAGAAAAAGAGGTTAAATAATAGCAATACAGACTAGCTACAACTTTAGTACAGCATGGTCTGTGCCAGCCAAGACATGCTTCCCAAGCTACACTCCAAGGAAAGTTTAGTAATGCGATTTCAAAGGCCAGAGAGCACCTGTGTTATACAACACTTGTGATACAGGAGAAGCAGCAATCAGCAGAGTCTAACTGCCAAGTGAAAAGGTGAAAATAAATAAATCTGTGATTGAATTAAGAGCCTCTATCATGTTAAAAATACCATGCTTTACCTTCTCATTACAGACTCCAAAATCTGTGCCCAATGGCACTATGTAGTTCTATGTTTGGGTTTTCATCAGCAGAAAAGCACTACTGCCACCAAGTTATACTCAATCAAACTGCTACTATTTCACTATAAAAGAGCCTACTAAATGATTCCTGAAACTCTTAAACTGCAGGAGTCATGGTGCTGTAACTCACCTTGCTTGAGCTGTTGATTTTCTTAACTTTCTCAGATGCCTCCTCAGGTTCCTTACATACTGCCTCAGATGCTGGGAAGAAAGATTTGGTTTATAACACACCATAAATGACAAACAGTATCAGAAATAAGCTTGTAGGAAGTTTACATAAAAATTGGTACAAAAGGAAATCCAAGACAGCTCACTGCAACAAAGTTAATACTTCAGACTGCTGAACATCCTTTTGGTTTTCATGGATTTACTAACATATGCTTAATACACTGTCAGTCTCCTACCTGAAGGCAGTTCAATAAGGTCCTCTATTTGGTATTCTATAACACACTTTAGTTAATGGCAGATGTTTCCTTTCTAAAGATACTCTCTATCTGTAATCACTGCAGGGATTGATTTATTAGAAAACAGTACAAAATGCACAGGATCAACATACATTTCTAAAAATATCAACCAACCAAAAAATAACCCCCAAACTGGTGAGTGGAATAGA
>JANHGB010050873.1:0-31766 GCA_026283785.1 Coracopsis vasa | reverse complement strand
TTTTCCAAAGCATGAAGTAATCAGAAAAGTTATAAAAACAGAGCTTGTTAAACTAATTTAATGCATGTTTCCAAGTTTTCTTCTTAATTATAAACTCACGGTAAATACTACAGTCTTCCTAGGTAACACTGCTGCTCACAGCTGTTGATACTGGGAGGCATAGAGCATTTGGGTCCCAGATTGGTGCCTTCTCCCATACAGGAGAGAAGGAATCAGTAACCTATACTCATAACCTGTACTCTCCAATTCCTGCACTAGGATCCTAACCATGCCTTCAATTTACAGTCACCAAGTAAGAGTTTAATCCTATGCCAACAGTTTTTCTACCACTCCTTCAAACTGGTACCCTCTCTGTCCATTTAATTTCCTGCCTACACCCTTGCAACTGAAAGCTGCAATCATCTATGAGAAGGTAGGTAAGCCCACAGCCAGAAATCAGCACCTCCAGACAGCCAGTTACTAGATTGCTGAGTCTCTGAGATTTAGATTTAGAACCTCCACAAAGGCAACTGTTAACCACTGATATCTCTACTATCTAAAGGTTCTACCCTGCAACTAGAGTGAGCTTCTTCACATATGCATAGGGATCCTACAGATAAGTTTCCTGTAATACAGTTTCAGAGCTAAAATAGGCTGGGAAGCTTGTAGGATGATCAAACCATTAGCTTTCATAAAAGATGTATAAATCTATGGTGACATGTGTTCATCTCATTTCCCAGAATTTCAAAATCTAATCAATCAGGATACTGTTAGGGGTAATAATGCCTGGATCAGACCAATCCAGAATACTGAAAGTTTGTAAATGTTTTTTTGAGGGAACTGTACTTGCCTATTTCAACTTTTCCCCAAAGACAGGAGAGCTAGAAATTTGTTGAGCTGAAAGAAAAAAAAAGAAGATTGTGTTGTTTCCTTGCCTGTCTGCCATCTTATACTTAATAACTTTTAAAACCATTAGCAAATTCCACACAAATTTGATAGAGGAACTGAAGCCCAGAATTTCTATACACTCATTTGGAAACCAGTAACTAACAACCATTTCAAAAAGCAAAAGGAAAAGTTTAGATGTGTTTAACCATGATTGTTTTCCTTTTTCAATTGAATTTAGTGTTTAATCTCTGCATAACATCTAGAAATTGTGAAGTAAAAACATGAGTAATCTTTGAGAATGGGGAGATCTAGTTTTACAAATCCAGAAAGATCACAAGGTTTTCTGACAAAAAAATCCTTATTAAAGAAAACTGTCAGAGTCTAGTGAGAGGAGAAATGAGGAATATGTTGTGAAGTTATAATTCAAGTAATTTTTTTTTTTTTAAATTAGGAATCAGAGTTGGTACTGAAATACCATTTTCTCTTGACTGAAGTATAAATCCACTCTGACTAGAAAAGGCTAACAGAGCTTTATTTGGCAGGGATGCCACCTACTGGAAATCAATCAAGGCAGAAAATTAAATCTAAGCAGCGCTCAAATACCCAACAGAAATTGAGTGAATTACTGTCATATATAGTCTCCAAATGCATAAACCTGGGGTCAGTAGGCAGCAAGCTCACTGACAAAATTAAAAACATAGTACTATCTAGGTCAGTAACCTAGGAGAGTGCTAGCAATTGCATATACCAAAGAAAAGAAATCTGCCAATTATCAACTTTGAACTCTATACTAAATGACAGAAATTATCATCTGTACTTACAGAATTCTGGAGTGTTAAGTGTTTTTTATACAAGGGACAATCAGACAAAAAATGTGAACATAGGAGACAATTTCTTATAGCCTTAGGTCAGAAGCAAAGATATTTTCTTTGGTGAGAGCTGAAATAGACCTTCCAATCAAATTTGGTCAACAATACATTGGAGTACATAATTATGTCTTTCTGTAATAACTTAAAAAAACATGGAGCTGCAGACTATTTAAAATGAAGTCACAATATTATGTCAAGACCAGAATTAGTAGAGTCTCTAGCCTGTCTCTAAACAGCAATTAGACTAAAATACAAACTCCTTTGTATATTATTTAATTACTTGAATGGCAGCTAGTATAGCCACTTAATTAACAATCTATGTTCTAAAGCAAAAAGGGTAACACTCCCCACTCATGTGATTAATGTCTTTTGTTCTATTTTCCTCTCACATATAAATTTTATTTACACACACACAGAGCATTCCAGGCATATATATACTTTGTGGCAGTTCAAAGTTTTGGGCTATAGCCCAGTCACTAATGTGATTCACATCCTGCTTGGCAAACATCAGAATAACTTTTAATGACAAGCAAAAAAGTGAAAAAACAAATTACAATGGAAAAACATCATCTTGGCTATTATTAAAGGAAATCAGTTTAAAGTCATTGCTGCTTCTAAAATAATGTTTTCTGGTTTTGTGTACTGCAGTCCTTTTTTTTAAAAAAAAAACAACAAAAAACACCTGAAAGGTCATGCTTAGCGTCTCAGCTGTTGTAGTCTCTCCAAACTGTTACAGATAACATACACAAAAGCAGTACTCTAGACAGAATAGAAATGGCAAAAAGCAATAAAGGACTTAGTGTAAACTTGCTATAACAGCTCAACTGAAATATACAATTACAAAAAGCAAATGAAGGAAAACCTGACAAGAAGAAATCCTGTATCAGATGTTTAGTCTCTTAAGGGTTAAATTTCATTTAATAATGCGCTACAACTCAAAATTAAAGGAGAGAATATTCATTCATTCCTCACCAGCCTAGAGGATTCGTGTTAGACAAGACTTTATTAGTCTGAGTCAATATATATTTCAAGAAATAAAAATCTTTCGCAAAGAGAACTCTTGTTCCCTTGGTCTTGTAAAATTTCAGCATTTTTGCAGTGCCATTGGCAAAGGTAGCAGTAAAATGTAGGGCAAAGATTTGAAAAGTGATAGTATCCTGCTAAGCTATAAGCAGATTCCAGTGGTTATTGCACAGGAAAAAGCCTTGTGAAAGGCTGCACAAGACAGATATATGCTGAGCAGAAAGCATAAGAACCAGTGTCTGGTCATGAAACTATGCAGAATATACTTTACAATTACTAACTGATCTCATATACACAGTGAGAGTGCATTCTTGCCAGCATAAGAGAACATGTATCCAGTTTCCATAATCTTAGCATAGTTATAGCAATAATGAAACAGCTTTAAAGCAAGAGCAGAGTGAAAGTCCTTTTCTCTCCAAGGCTTCATTCTCCGTGCATCATTCTCACTGATCTCAGAAAGAATTTTAGAAACAAGTACAGAAATGTCAAGCCTCGTGTCTCCTTATATAATGTTTCCAAGTAGAACAGATGAGTAGAACAGGTCTGACAAGCTACAAGTACCACAGAATATAGAGGATGCTCATTGTAGTTCAGGAAATCCAAGCAAACAAATAGATCTGCAAAATGAAAGAGGGAATGGAAAACTTCAGGAAAATTTTTTTTTTAAAAAAAAAAAAAAGCAACTGTTGACTGGAAGAAAAATTGACAACTCCCTGCCCTCAAGCCTCAGCCACTGCACTCAAAACTTAGACTTCCCCCATCCCCAAGCACTTTCATATTCTTGAATTTGATAAACTATATGCAAGACATACTTTATCACAAAACTCATAACCAACTTTAGTAACTGGGATGAAACAACTGCTAAAATAATATATCCTGATCTACTAGAGAACTTCATAGAACTGTACTTCTTCTTCCCTCCTTCATTTTCATTAGCATTACAAGTACATCTTCTGACCCCACTATAAATCCCCAGCATTTACTAAGTCTGGATTTATGTACACAAGAAAAAGTTTTAATAATTCAGTTTCATTATACAGCAGCACTGTTTTATCAGAAACAGAGTTTGCTTGCCTCACGTCTCCACCATCCAACATAACTCTGATTTCCCAAAATGGAAAAATAGACCTCCACACCATACCCTATTTCAGCAACAACAACTGAGATCAGAACTGAAATTATAGCCATATTAGGTAACTGACCCAATAAAGAAAGTTACAATGGTAGACACATGACTGGCAACTACTCTTATTAATTTTAATATCTTTCATAACTTTTTAAAAATGAAAACCAACAACAATTAAGTTATTTAGGTTTTACTGTAGAACTTTAAAATGAAAATTATGATAGCTGATAACTACAGTGTTTAGGTAGAATGTGGGCTGAGGTTCCAGACATCTCTGAAATGATCAGAGCACAGATAGGAAGGCGAAGAGCCCACCCACCTTCAGCTGAGTTCTCTGATAATTAGTATAACTGGTTGCAAGTGAAACACTCAATGGCATGTTACTAAAAAAAAAATTAAAAAATACCATGGAAGGATTTTTTTATTCCAGTCCAGAATGAGAAAGTGTTTTAAATATTGACAATTTATCCTGGCTATTTTTAACTGAAGAGTAGATTAACTGATAGTAACTTTCACTATCATCTTAGACATTTTATCAAGTATTTCAGCTTCAGTAGGTTATTAAAAATGTCTTCATTTGCCATAGGACCAAAATAGTCCGAAGAATGACTTCTCCTTTTCAATCCTCAACAGCCACAGAGGCTTTTGTCACACAACCCTGCTTTGATGTTGCATACACATTGTTTACACTGAGCTATGCTGTTCAGACTGTGCTGTTCAGCACTCAATTTCTAAGTCTAGCCTACTGTCACTCTTTAATATTAGTCCTCCCAAGAACCAGGCATATGTTGGGTTATATTTAGCATGTGATTCAACAAAATATTTAAGTGCATGTTTAAATCTACTGCTATGAGATAGGTACTTAAATAACTTAAAAGATACAGGCTTTAAGGCATTTCTCAGGTTTCATGAAGACAGTATTCTGTAGCTTTTATATGAAATACATGGTGTTTTAAACAAAAATATGTATTAATCAAATTCTTGTCCTTTCATCTAGCACTGTTGAGAAGGAAGCATGAAGAGTAAATATTAGCTGACATGCTGTCAATTCACTGCCAAAAGCTGGATCTTTTAATCTCAAGGAAATCAACACATAAACACTGAATCACGTTCAGCCATAAAAAGAAAGGATAAAAAGATTTAGTCTGGACAACTATTAATTGTATTTCACTTACACCTGTAGGCACCATGATTTACCTTTCACTTTGCTACATAAAACAAGAAAGAAAGAAGTCATCTTCATTCTCATAAGCTTAACAATCTAAACAGGTTCCTATAAAAAGTATTTAGAAGCATTTGTGAATTTAAAGAAAACTGTAGTTTTTTCACAGCATTCTTCTGCCTTTACTAGAAATAGAGTTCTGGAAAAGACATACAGGGCCAAATCAAAGAAAGGTCTCTATGTCTCCAGCAGAATCAATACTGAGCTGGGTATGATAATAGGTATCTTAGACACTAATGGAGAAGCCTATTGGCAGAGGGCACAGCTTGTAGAGGAAAGGTACAGAGAAAAACAGAGGGTTGTGGAATCTCATTGTTTTTTTTCCAGTTTAAGTAACCACAGTGCATTCCATCACCAAGAACCACAACCAGGTAAGTGTCCAAAGCACCCACCCACTCTTAGGTTGTGACTGTAATACCACATCCTATGTGTGCACTGCTCCTCATTCTCCTCTTGGTACTGCATTTACTACTCAGCAAAGAATTTAAGGAACAGGGTGAGTAAACACATGAAAAGGTCACTTTGGTAGCCTCATAGTGATGCCTGAAAAGACACTTGATGTGAGTTCTTGCTGCAAAGGCTGCGTGTACGTTTTTATGTAGTGATGTTTAAACAAGGACTAATCATTCCTGAAATAAAATGACAGTTTGGGTTGTTTATTTTAGGGTCCTTATGAACCACCCATCATTCTTGGATTTGACATGTATATTACAGACAAATTCAAGAAGAGGAGAGAAACTCATCTTTAGTTTATTTACAGAAGGCAATATCTTAATGATGAAAATTTGATATCATTGCTGTCATTGTTGTCGCCACCTTATGAATTAAAGACCTCTGAATTGTCCCACTAAGCATAAAACTATGGTTAAACCTGGTTTTCCAGGGACTTAAGCCCACCTTCCCATATGTTCCCCTCTGTTTATTTTTCATTCAAATAAAAGAAGATCTTATCTCCACCCTGTCCGTAGAACAACCCCACTGCAATTCTGTTCTCTCCTGGCAGTTCCCCATCCAATACCAGTAACATCAGGTTCTTCCCACATCCCCTGCTTGTCATAATTTAGCCAACTTTCATCACCAAATTCTCCCTACAACAACTTTCATTTCCTGTGGCTTCAGCACTACTAGATACTTGCCTTTTTTGCTGCATGAATAAATTTAGTCAAAATCATTGCGATGTCCCATTGCTGAGCGACATCTATTCCTTTGTTAAATATGGCTGAAGAAGACTACCAGGTCCAGAAGGGTGTTAGGAGCATTGGTAGACATAGTATCACTGCACAGGCTCCGGTTTCTTAGGAGGCTGCAAAAATGTTCATGACTGATCAGCAAATCCTTGTTGTTGGAGGCATTGATATCTGCATATTCATATTTCCTTAGACAAAAACTATTTTCTGTTGCAAAAGCACACTGGACTCATGGTATAAATGGTACAAATGGGTTGACTCAAGACATTTTGATGCAGTGCTGCTGGGAAACCATCACATTGTATTTAATTAGGTCAATGATTGTCATGTATCTGTACTGTAATCAGAAATACCTGTCTGATTATTTTTTTTCTATCATTTCAACCATAATCATATGCATCTTACATATACACATATGCATGTTGATGATGGATACTCAGTTTCCATACTATAGGGATGCATGCTACAGGCAACAATATTAAAGCAAATAAAATTAACATATTGACTGGTTTGAATCCGAAGTGGTACTCAGACATGTTAGCCCAGTTAGTAATACTGCCTGCCTGTTTTTCAGGTTCAGCTTGCAATGTGGTTTTGTGGAATTTCAAACCACATCTTTCTCTCATTTGAATAGGCAATTTCCTCATCTGAAAATAAATTACTCTTGGAGATACTTTGGTGAGAGAAAAATGTTTCCAAGCATTTCTCATACATAAAATATATCAAGTCCATGTGAAATGCCTCAAACAGAACACTCAGCTTGTAGCAGAGGCTTTCAATTTTACCTTTTATTCTCTGTAATAGTTACAAGCATTTTTCCCCTTCTTTTCCGTATTTGAATGGCATATTTCATTTCACACATCCATTGCATTCTGTCCAGCACTGTAATTCAGCTAAAGGAAAAAGCTTAGCATTTGAAAATGTCAGCTGCCCAAAAGATATTTGGAAGTCTGTGAATGTTAACCTTTCTAACATTTGCTTAAAGCCATCTGAAATTAATTTTCCTCTCTGCCTTCCCGTATCTAAATGAGGAGAAAGAACTATTCTAAGATGCCTATTTAAGCAGAAACTGATACAGAGTGTATCAAAGTGTATGATCTCTTTGGGGAAAACAGGCCTCCTAATGCATGTAAATAACTCTCATTCACATTACCAGAACTGCAGAGGAACAGATTTTCTCTCAAGATTGTTATTCAGTAAATTAAAATCACAGAATCAACTTCGTTGGAAAACACCTTTAAGATCATCAAGTCATGCTCACCCCTCTCAGTTCCTCTTACTTATTCTCATTAAAGGCATTTTTTTTTTATGTTCTGTGCACACCTTTCTTATCAGCTCACTGTGCATAAAAATGAATTAATAGAGATAAATAAAGAGCTTTAAATAATGTCAGAGCTCAGGATATTTATTTTAACCATTGATTATCAATTCATCAAATGAAGATTACTGGTAAAGCTTCGAAATTATTATCATTTCAGATGAGGCTTTACTGTTTAACAACAAAACACAACTGAACTTTAAACTAAACTGGCATGAATCTGAGACTGCATATTACATGTTCACTTGCATCTTCTCAATATGAAGTGGAATGAAACTGCAGATCTGATTAAAAAAGCAAACCAAACTAAAACTAAACACAACATGTAATCATTGCAAAGCAACACAACAGAGCTGCAATTGTTTGTAAAGAACAAATAACAACCTTATGCTTGAAGCAAGTAACTTTTCGGTATTGATAAAGTTTGTTCTCTCTATCACAAGGTTTTTTAAACTTTGCTCCCTAAAACGCATTTTCTTGACATAAGTATGTTCCATTCAGATAAAACAATATGAGTCTATGGAGGCAAATCTGAATTTTTAAAATTATTTTCCCCTTTGTAGTCCTGAGAGAAGGAAAAGTTATACTCTTTCCTGCTGATACATAATAGCCTCCTCCAGAAAAACTGCTCAGGGCCACATACATGGAAATATACCCATGACAATCAGGGACAATATGAGACAAGATGAGAGCACAACCAAGACTTACATAAAGCTCTATTTTTTTTTCCTCTTGAAATACTTAGCCTTTCAAAATCACATCTAAGCTCCATCTACAACTCCACATCACCTATCCTACATTTTCACACAGCATTATCTTCCCAAAACATGCTAGAGCTTGATATCCAGCATCCCACTGCTGCTGTCCTAGAAAATAACCATTTCCTCAACCCATGATGGGTACACCCCAAGCCTTCACCTAGAGAAAGCAGAGTTTCCGTTTCTCACAGCTGAGTACTACCCTCCTTGTCACTAATTTCCTCTATTCTTGACAGGAGATTTGGCACAAGGGCCATCTACACCTAATGTAGGATCTTATCCTGTCAACTATCCTCAGAAGAATAGTAGTAATTGTAAGGCTTTAAATTAGAAATGGCAACATTCAAGGTTCTTTTCTAGGAGCCAATACACACTCTTCAGCATTAACATCCACTTTCCAGGAATCCCTGCCTATCAAGGAAATGCTCTCCCCTGTTGCAATCTAACAGACTTAGATTCCTAATGAGCAAGGAAAGCCTTCTAAATTGACCAAATTCAGCCTGGCCTGGAAGTAATCAAGGTAAACCAGATTGTTCTTCTTGATGTCAGACCTACATGGTTTGAAACAATCACACCCACAGTATCAGGCAGGCCTTCATCCAAGCTGTACTCCTAAACTCTCAGTAGGCACCAGGGTACTCATGGACACAGGCTACTATCAGATTCAAGATACCTGGTTTTCTTCAGCTCTTAGGTCTTCCAACAGGGACATGTCAGCTTCCATTTCCCTCAAAAATTGTCAGCCTCCATGTTATCAGAATGCCAGTGTGCACTGTGACCAGTACTCTCCCTCTGTTTTGGGCCATACACCCATGTCTGGATACTTGCAGTTTTCTGCCAAGACTGAACTCCTGTGAAGCTAAAGATGGATATATACCTTCAGGCAACTGATTAAATACTAAAGGACTCTTAGGGACATCTATCATGCCTGCATCCCTGAAACCATGAGGATTACCATGGCTTATTGCACCTTGCTTTATTTCTGAGAGCAGTCTGGAGAGCCATACCATGTGCACAAAATCAGAATATGTAGTTCAGCTTCATAAAGCCTAGGGCAACTGCTGCCAACTCTGTGGTAGTCAGGAAGGAAGACAAATGAATGACACCATGAAACACATGAACATGCATAGGTAGTCTGGAGACAGCTCTACTGCAGCTGACAACAACAGCCCTGAAACTTCATCCTCTGCTACACTTCCCCAGAACAGGAAGTCCACTTTGCTTTTCCCATTCACACCACACAAAAAAAAAAAAAGGTAAAAAGGCAAAGAATCCAGGTTAATAGAACAGGCACCTACATATACCAAAAGGCTTTTTTAAATCAATGCACACAGGTAGATGATGTGAGGTTACTCGAATCCCCTCCCATGTGCAATGTAAGCTGGGCGTTCTTTCCAGATCTTCTAAACCTCTCAGGAGGATAAGGTCAATATTATTTTGGCCTTCCCACTGCACCTACAGCTTGATCAAGCCAGACTGGAGGTGGATTTCAGACCAGCCTGATATGACAAATGTTGGTCAAATGGCAGCATGCCAAATCAGAAAACCCTCAAGACAAGTGATCAGCACTTCTCTGTTGCTACTTACTTCTTCCACCTATGCACCTATGTAGCTGTGAACCCCTTTGGGCTCATGTCTTCCAAGAAGGCTGCTTATGCATGCAGAGAAGTATAACTGCAGGAAGAGAATGAAACGAGCCACACAGGTTTCCAGAGAAGAAAAAGACAGTAAAACACATCATAGTATCAAAAGCAAACTGTTTTAAAATGAACCATTATAAAAGGCCAGTGTAGTTTAAAATTAAGACTAGATAATCTGTCCTTCACCTAAAGGGTCAGCCAGTCTGGCTGAGAAACAGTAAGGAAGGGGAGGGAGCGGGAAAGAAAGCACAGTTGCCTGTGTGCATAAGGCACATGATACATCAGCCTGACTACTGAAATGAGGTGATAGTATCTGTGTGTCTGTCTTGCCCCGGGTCTTCCTGTGATACTTCACTTACATCCCAGATCTTTATAGGCCTTGGTACGGCTTTGGCAGTGGTTTTAGTCAACAGCCTGATAAAGGTTGATATAGCATATATACCTAGCTAGACCAAATGGCCATTTTTTTAGAGGTGGGTTGTTTTTTTTCTGCAGCCCTCAACTTCTTATAGATTGGAATTTGAATACCTTATCTCTTGGACAGTGGCCATCAGGGCTGAGCTTCCAGATACCAGGAAATTGCCCATGTTCTGAAGCCTGGGGAAGCACGAGATTTCATCCTGTAGAAACCAGCGCATAGATCCTGTCTGGACCTCAGTAGTTGCTCCCTGCCATGGCACTGTTGAGTGAAGTTCTCCTCTGTGCCCACAATGTTAAAATTAAATAGCCACTCCAGACTGGAGCCAGGGAAGAAAATTAAATTAGATGTCAGGTGAATGACTTGAGCTTCACATCCCAAAAGTAAAGCACAAAGTGATTCAACTTGTAATAAATATTCTCAAAACCTTAGCCACTTAACATGAAAATCTACAGGATCTATGCAGCTTTATCTTTCCTTCTCTTGAAATGTGAAATTGAAATGTAAAGTGTTATTGTGAAGTGTGCACCAAATGATGAACTATTTTGTATAATCAAGAGTGAATCTTTCTTCATAAAGAATTATACTGAGAGGGATAACTGCACACTTAGAGACATTAAACAAAATAAAGATTGCGTTCCAATTTCAGGTGTTTCCAGATAGGCTTGGCTAAAAATATGGGCTATTTTTATGAAGTTCTTCTTCAGTTCTATCTGAAGAAGATAATCATAAAATATTACATAATATAAACAAAAGACATCATTTATGCTTCATGAAGTCTATTTCCAGAGCATTTATTATGTGAGTATTGTATTTAGCAACAAATTCTGTCTCCAAACTTCTGATAATGATGTCAAGTGAAGAAAAACAGAATAAATGACAGAAGCTCCCAGCTGTTCCCTAAACTTCAAAGCACAGGACTAAACATAGTGAATATATTTGACCATAAAACCCCTTGCAATAAGTTCATGCACTCACATACTTAGAAACATTGTAAACTAGAAATTTCTACTAAGCTTTTATTAAACGCCTTGCCAAGAATAAAAAAAAAAAAAAAAAAAAAAATGAGAGAAGAAAAAAACACCAAAGCCACTTTAAAGAGAAAAAAGGCAGTCCTTATGCTCATCATCTGAAAAAATAAAGTAAAACAAAATGATCAAAGCCTTCTCAAATTAGGGTATTTCCATTAAAGATCTTCCCTAAGCTACACGGAACTGCAAGGCAGGCTCCATGCTGTTAAAGCCACTTATTCACACTGTTGGACTATACATTTTCACTAACTCTTCCAGTACAACATAAAGCTGTATGTTTTGTATTATTTAGTTAATGATCAGGAAGATAAGCATCAGATCTAAGAAGTAAGTATGTTTCCTGAAATGACAGAAACTTTCAATTGCTCTTAGGAAACAGTCCACTTCCAGCCGTTGGAGAACAGATTTTTGGGTTTAATCATTTAATAGTGATACTTTCAGAGTTTTAGGGTGGAAAACATTCACTTCTAATATAGTTTTGGGGTTCTGTGGAGAGTGGAATGGATGCTCTTTGAGATCATCTAACCTAGTCATCTGTTGTATGGTTGTGGTCTGTGGGCACCAGGACTTGGTGATCTACATGACACCTTCCTAGCCTATATTTTCAGACAAAAACAATAATTATAGTTGTATCGTTAAAGATTGAGCATATATGTAAGAAATAGTACTGAAGTTTCTATTACTGCTAAAAAGATGGGGGTTTTTTTGTAAATTTGCAATCAACAGGGAATAGAGTAGGTTTCACATATGAAAGACCTGTAATGCTTTAAATGAGTACATACAGGAGAGATTTACTTGCAAATAAAAACATAGTACATTTGTTCTGACTTCCGGGGGGGGTTTTTGTAATATATATGGTACCCAACATTTTTAGAAATTTGTCAAAAGAAATTAAATCAAATATTTTACCATAGATTATATTCTTCAACTTCTCTCTTTGCAATTGTCCTTTACCACCACAAAGTCTTAAAGTTTATGAAAACACTGAACCACATATTTTGCATTATGACTTCTGGAACACTGAAAATGAGATTAGAAGAGAGTGATGTTGAATTATTTAAGTTGAAACCCAGTTTCAATCTACATTAGTGTACAAAAATGTTTTCTTCCATATTCATAACAAATAAAATAGGACACGTATTTCAGTGGAAATGGACACAGCAATAAAAATGCTATAATAGTGTCACTGGGGAATCACTGTCCTGATGAAGTAATTATTGAGGTATTCATATCAGCTAAGCTTTATTTGAAAAACACTGTAATTTCACTGTGATATAAGAAGGCAAGATACAGAAGTTAAGCAACATTTACTTTAAAATGCTTTTAGTTAAACCTTTCTAATTTAGTAGACAGATTCTCCTGACTTCATTGAGTCTACACAAGGGGAAACTAATGTTATATAATTGGCATTTACAGGTATGGTCACACGTTTACACTTAACAACAGGGAAATTAGGCTAAATTGCTAAATGTTATATAGCACTTACTTGATTACTAGCCATTAAAACTGATTTTTTTTTTTTAAGTAACTTTCCATTTTGTAGTGCCAAACTTCAGTCCAATATTACAATTCTCTTTTGAACAAGTAATAAAAAGGGAAAACCTTGGAAAGTACCTAGCAATTGAGGATGTGACTTTTCAGGATGAAAGCTAGCTACTCATAGCATAATTTGAACTGACCTCCTATAACCCATAGCCTTCAAACCTGTTCTACAATATCAACCTATGCATATGAAAAATGTAAAATTCCTTAATCACAAAGAACTAGAAGGATGACATTATAGAGCAGCAATTGGTTTGCTGGGGGCCAAAGAGAAATGTCACAGTTAAGCTTCTGAATTTTTACTCGTCTCCTTGTTAATTATTTTCTAACTTCACTACAGTTCTGTGCTTTACTCTTGCAGGCTTCCTAGTGGTTTAAAGTTCAGTTTAGATTAACATATACTGGTACTCATAATTACCATGAGCTTCACATCTGTGGTAAGAGAGAAAATAGAGGCAATCACACAGAAGGCAGTGGAGGTAAAAGCTAGACCATAGGACACTTCATAGGTCAAATAGGTCTTACATTTCAGATGTATGTTGGAGAACAAAGTGACAGCTATTTCTATTGCAGATTTCTCCTGCCTGGTGTCTTGATTAAAATCTCTATTTGGAAAATAAAAACAAAAAAAAAAAAAGAAAAACACCACCATAGAAATCTCAGATTGCTCATTAGATCACAAAATATTTTTGACTCTCCTTAAATGATAGTTAACAATTCATAAATCATAACAACATATTTCTATTAAAAACAATTTGTGCAGTGAAGCAGTTAGCTACAACAACCCCTTAGCTAGACAGCTGGGACTCAGATTCTGCAGTTTTAATTAATAAAAAAACAAATGTCATAAAAAACATAACAAAAAGATAACTCACAATTAAAAGTAATTGCATTTATTCAGCGGTAAAAGCTAGAAATTTATCCTTAGCTGTTAGAAGGATTTTTACAACTTAGTACACTATAGAGGTTACCAAAAACTAACAGTGTTCGACAATGTGAAAAATAATGTGTCCCATTCCCTTGCAGGAGCTTTTTGCACAATTGAGGTCTACTTATAAGAAAAAAATGTTGCATATAGGAGTTCTGGAATGATTATAATTTGAGATCCCCAAGCACCCCAAGCAAATTTTCAAGCATGAAAGTATCTCCAGAAGAAACAGTACTTAAAGATGTTTAGTTCTTAGTATATTGAATAACTACTCTTCAAAAATGGTGTGTTACTTTTGACTGGAAAAAAAAAAAAGGTACTGATGTACTGAACAAAAGAACAGATCAAGATGTTGAGAGCCAAACTTTCAAAAATAGATATTTCATGGAGTTTTCAAATCAGACTATGGAAGTTCAATTCTGCATTAACACAAATGCAGTTTATGTCTTCAACGTATTAGAAAAATTCAACAGATCTTTTGATTTTGTGCTCAATAAAGAAGGTGTCCAATTTTATATGTGGATAACAGATTTTCACAAAATTTGTGTTTCTACTCTAGTTCCAGTTACACCTATAGGTGGCCTTTAACAATAGCTACTTCTTTTTTTTCCACTAAATTGCTCAGTAACAAAAAAAAAAGGGGGGGGGTTATGCCTGTGCAATGCATATATCACTTGCTGTTACCAATGGCTTGTGAAATTGAACACTTAAAGGAGTTTTTGCCATCACTCCCACCATTCAATATGATGCATTTACAGATAACAAATAAAATGCCCTCGTCTGCATTATCCTTATGTTAAATTAAGCCTCGAGTTTATTAATAAAAGGCAGAATTCTAGTTTTATTTTAGATGCTCATATTATTTTTATTTTAGATTTCATATTGTTTTTCATCAATTCCTGAAGGTAAATGAGGCAGGGGAAGGAAGTATAACTAATTCATTTCTTCACGACCAGTGAGAAGAGTCAGTTTCTTTTAAAAAGGATATTTATACAAAGTACAAGGTCCATCTTCTGCCCTCGAAAATGGCAACTTTGTGATTTTTGGGGTGGTTTTGGTTTTGTGTGGTTTTTTTCTCTGTGAATTGCAGTAGTCCCTGTAAACTCCAAGACAGAATGACATGCCTATCTATCTCATAGAAATGTCAATGAATCATACTATATCTTCAAACAATGCATATTTTGACCTCAGGATATTTCAATTTTCTGCAGAGACCTCTTCTACACAGCATGCTTCTTTTACAGAACTCAACATGTAAGTAGAGTATATAGGAGAAGCCTATATTTTTTCAAACTGTGATACTGTGAAAGAAAAAATGTAAGTAAAGCACATTGCAGACATTGCATAACTGAGTGTTGTGTTTCCTTGTCTTTAAAGTCCAATCTAATGTAAACAAAAAAAATCCCAGCCAACCAGCCAAACAAAACACTTTAAAAGGAAATCAGTTTCGACTAGATTACAAAGAAAAAAAAAAAGATTACTTTGGACTTGAGACTTATACAAGAAGCTTAACAGTGCATAGCTTAAAATGTCATTATTACAGTTCCTGATTACCAGATGAGACACAGGGTCAATGACCTTCAACCTTCAGTTATTCATTAACAGCAACATAAAACACACTCTGAAGTACCTCCTTGCAGTTATATAATAATCTACTTCTGTTTGGGTTTACACTCAGAAAAATAAATAAAACTGCTCTTTTTAAAAACACACCAATAAGCAGGCTCTCTAAAGCATACTCTGAACTCCTACTAGTGTTATTAAAACTGATGAAAGTTCACTGAAAAGAAAAACATAACCCAGTGCAGAAACTGGCCTAGCTATCTGTGAAGCATTACAGAAAGTGGCAGAAACCAGCCTGGTAGGAAACCCAGGCTTTCATTTTCACCTGTGGAGTGCACAGCGTTCAGTGCTTAGTGATGTTTTAATTGCATCTGTGCCCTTTTCAAGCGGTGGTATTAAAAAGCCTTATTCTACAGCATCCCACAGTGTATAATAAGTATTCTTAAGAATGCTAGCTTACAGTCTGTGTGATAAGTTTGATAATATCATAAGGTTCCTTCAGTCACAAACTCAGCTACAAGTATAATGCAGAAACCTTAACCAACAACTTCTGGGCCTTTGGCAACATGATTTTTAACATTGGTAACCCATCTTTCCTGAATTCCAAACAAGTAGTTTAACCATTAAACCCCCTCCTTTTTGTATCTGCAGATAATGAGTGTACCTGGTGTTAAAGTCATTGATGCTCATGATATCTTAAAAGCTGTATAATTTCATTCTTTATGTATATAAGCACATATTATCTAGCAATTGCCACTCTGGAAGACAAGTATTGTTTTTTTGGGTTTTTTCAAGTTGAATCAGCATGGCTGGTTCTAAGGAAAAAAAGTCACCCTTATATCTTGCTGAGACACCCCATCAGTTCATTAATTGACTTGGGTGATGAAAGGCAGAGCACAGGAAAAGGTTCACCATAAACGGTTACTTCAGTATTTGTAGCACAATCATAAATGCTTCTTTTACAAGAAGAATGTGTTCTTCCCCTCAGATCTATTCATAACCAACCGGTCAGAACTGTTTGTGGGATCATTAAATGAATTCAGCAAAATAAATAAGCCAACTGCAGAAAACTTGCAGTCAATCACAGAGCACACAAAAAACCCCGCAACGCTGCACAACCAAACACAGAATGATGGTGGCAATTTCAGGTGGTGGTTTGTGTTTTGTAAAAATTTAGCAGAAGATCACAGTTTTTAAAACTGCATTGGGCTGAATTCATTTCTTCATCAGCAATTTTTTCTCTAATGGCTGTATGTTTTCCTGCTGCTGGGAAAAAATGAAAGAAAATATTTATTAAAAAAAAAAAGTGAAAATATATCATTTCGCAAAAGACAGCAATACTTAGGGATTATCCAATTTACTTTAACTGTGTCTTGATTACCTCATAAGCTTATCTCTTCTTTTCATACTGTGTTCATATAATAACTAGATTTAAAAAGTAAAACCAAAAAAATGCACTAATCCATAGAATTACTCAGTTAAATAGAATTGTTGGGAATACATTTCCTATGTGCTTGGAAGATAAATTAAATGTGAAGAGATCACTTAACTCTATTGCGTTCAATTAGATATTAGCAGATCTCATCAGCAATTTTGAACTATTATTCAACTCTGGATGGGGAAAAAAAGTGCAAACAAAAAAAAAACCTAGCAGTGATTATTTCTTAATATTCAAAGGTAGAGCAAGTGTGTATTGCCTAAGCATTCAAGATTCAGCTAATTCTGGTTTTGTACCTGGAAGAAAAAGTCATCGGTGCTCTTCTTTGAGATTCAGCAATGTCTGGGCTTTTTAAAATTCAATGTTTACTTATAAAGAATAATCTTTCTTCAAGCAAATAATTCTTTTATTATGATTAAAATATACAACTGGTTTTTGTCTAAACGTGTAGAGACAGACAAGCATCTAGTATTATTTGGAATTATTAATAATGGTTAAAAGTTGTTTTTCCATTAGTCATAAGGAGTTGCAAACCTTCCAGTTGGTCTTCTTTGAGAACTTTTTGAGAACTCCCATCTTTTTATAGATCAGAAAATTATTATATTTCTCCTTCACTTTCTTTTCATTTGAGGATCAAACAGCTCATTTCATTCTCAGATTGCATGTTAATGAGTACTGCTTTTGAGACATACATTATAGTCATAGTATTGCCACAACACTCCAGTGGAAGACTTAGCAATATTTATGTGACAGTAAGAGCTAGAAAAGCCTTTGCATAAATTCAGACTGCTGAGGGGTTGCAGAATCTCTGTAAGTAGGAACTTTTGCTTTTCCCCCTGCAATATAAGCTCTATATGTTATTGTATAGTTAAGAAGTCTTTGTAAAGGCAGTGTACATCAAGCTGAAACTTCATATATAGTGCAAGTATACTAGAAGCAAAAGACAATATATTAATGTTTATGAGATTGTTCACTTAGAACTACCATAGTAAAATTAAAGTTGTTTCTGAGGATTTCCTAGATTGATTTTTAGTGTTTGGTAAGTTTGCTTGGGATTTTTAGACAAACAGAAATATATACAGTGTCAATATAAATTACTTGTCTGAGTGGGTAACAGTAAGTTGAATATCTGAACTCTATAAACTACATATTGTCTAACAAGCTGCCTCCTGTCCTTTCTAAATGCATCTACATCACTACTGCTGTTTTATGAATAACTGTGATTTTAATGAACCAGTCAGTGATAAAAGCCTATTTTTTCCCATGGAGATAAACATAGGCATGCATGTATTACTGTAGTTAGCTATATATAGTCATTGGAAAAATACTGAATTGGAACTTGAATGATACAAGTGTATTGTTTCTCAATGATGGCAGTAAAACATTTCCAAATAGGTATAAATATTTGTTGACATCTACAATTATTGATTTTAATCTTGACAAACAAAGAATACTATATACTATGTAAAAGTTATCCATGAAAAACAATTTTTTAAATACTTTACAGAATAATTTTTCTAAGAGTACATATTAGGAATGTAAATATTTTCCATTTTCCAAACTGAGGAAGGTAGAAAACCTTTCATTACTCCATGGTTCATGCAGTTGAGATGTTATCATGTATTCTATTATGTCAGAAGTAAAGACAAGATGAAATATGCCTTGACAAGCTGTACACATACCAATGCCACAAAAGCCTAGCATTACATGACTTTCTGAAATCCGAATAGGGTGATTTACTGTAGGCGTATAAACTCTCACATGAATTTCAATACCACTCAAATAAGAGCCAAGAAAGCTCAGGGAATTCTGCACTCATAACAACTTTGGAGAAGCAGCAAGAAACACTGCCAATTTTATTCATGCTACAAATGCTGCAAAACTTTTGGCCCAGACACAAGCTTTCACTCAAAAACAAGCTGTACTGAAAGATTACACAGTCCTCCAAAAAAAACCAAAAGGAAAAAAATAGGAAGATTATTTAATGTTTTTTAATAAATAAAATGCATATAATTCTGTGAGCATAGAAAAGTTTATATACAGGTTTTATGAAGCTTTATGTAAATAAGGTAAGATTTACATAAATAATATATAAATATTACAATTTGGTTAACTTACTAATAAACTTTCATTAAGTAAATTTAACAACTTAGACTTTAAGTGAAAAGTTTATCATCTCATTACATGTTAGATCCTAAGAAGTGTTTAATTTTGGCTGCTTGCAGAGCTTTCACAGAATCACAGACTCATTCAGGAATGTGTCCCCCTACTCCCCTTCCCCCTCTCCGCACACACTAAAAGTAGGGTCAGCTAGAGCTAGAGCAGGTTGCTCAGTACCTTATCCTGGTAGATTTTGAATACCTCCAAGGATACAAATTCACACCTTAGGAAAAACACCAGCGATACCAATCCTTAGCCTCTCTGGACAATCTGTACAGTGTTCAACAACTCTCACAACAAAACCTTTTTTTCATGTTTAAACAAAACTTCCTCTACTCGACTTTGTGAACATTGCCTATTGGTCAGTCCCTAAGTATCACTGAGTCTGACTCTTTAGTATCCAAATGTCAGGTGGATAAATCAAGGGATACAAAGAAGATCCTCTGGGCTTTGTCTTCTCTAAGCTGAACAGTCCCATCCCCCTCATCTTTTTTTCATATGACAGATTTTCCAATCCCTTCATCACCTTCATGGCCCTTTGCCCTGGACTTGCTCTGGTACGTCCATGTTTCTCATGTATCCAGAACTGGACATAGATCATTGCACTCCGGATGTGGCCTTACCCTATGTTTCTTAGATGGGATCACCTCCAGTAATCTGCTGGCAACGCTCTTCCTAATGCAGCCCAGGAGGCTTTTGATTTTTGCTGCCAGGGCACAGTGTTGGCTCATGTTCAGCTTGTGTCCACTGATACCTTGAGGTCTTTTTCTACCTATATGCTTTCCAGATGGTCTTCCCCCAGCATGCACTAAGGTAGAGGATTATTCTTTACCAATTGAAGGAATTTGTCTTTCCCTTTATTGAACTTCATGTGGGACCTGTCAGTCCATTTCTCTGACCTGTCCAGGTCCTCCTGAATGACAGCACAAACATCCAGTGTATCAGACATATCTCGTAATATTTTATCATCATCACAATTGAAAAAAAAAGGTTCCTCCAATATCAGTTCATCATATCTGTACTAGAATAAAATTAATAGTCTCCTGAGGGTGCCTCTCTCTCTCATCATTAATTACTGCTGTGCCTTGATGCCTAGCTTGTACTATACACAGAAATTTCCAACTGGCAAACTTAGACAAGGTGAATTTATGTTGAGTATACTGTGCCAAAATAAAGAACTATGTGGAATCCAAAAGTGTATAGTTAGCTCATCAGAAATGTGCTATGCTTTTCTCAAACATTCTCTTTTTAGTAGTGCAAGTCTTGGATTCAGTTCTAAGTATAACATTTGTCACATATTTACATTTCATACATTAAAAAAAAGAAATTAAAATCCTCCCATTCTTATTTGCCTGGTGTGGCATTTGTATATTAATTCAACAATTCAGTTTAGCTCCTTATAAATTTTATTAAACTGCTGGCAGAAAAATACTTATTTAATTAAATCATGCTTCTGTTGTATTTTAAGCCAGGCCAGTAACTCAGAACCATGCAGCCATTCACTCACACCTCCTTTTTCCCCCCCCACTCTGGGTGGGATGGGGAGGAGAATTGAAAGAATGTAAACCCCATGGGTTGAGATAAGACAGTCCAATAACTATATAATATAAAACTACTCCTAATAATAACAATAATAATGAGGGAAATGACAAGAGGAGAGAATATAAAACTAAAAAGGGAAGATATAAACACAAGTGATGCACAATTCAATTGCTTACCACTGATACCCAGCCCGACCCAAGCAGCGATCTGGGCCTTTCGGGTAACTGCCCCCAGTTTATATACTGGCATGACGTGCTGTAATTGGAATACCCCTTTGGCTCATTTGGGCCAGGTGTCCTGTCTCTGCTTCCTCCCAGCTTCCCATGCCCTTCCTCACTGGCTGAGCATGAGACTGAGAAAGTCCTTGATCAGAGTAAACATTACTTAGCAACAACTAAAAACATTGGTATTATCAGCGCGGTTCTCAGACTACAGCCAAAAACACAGCACTGCACCAGTTACTAGGAAGGAGAAAAATGACTACTACTGCAGAACCCAGGGCAACTTCAAGGATGTTCAAACCAAAATAAGCAGGTGTGTTTACAATGTAAAACTTTTGTTTGTCATTTAGCTGGATGGAATGAATGATCTTCAGGATATGAGGAAATGCATATGCCATGGGCATAGACAGTATTCATTACAGTATACATATTCCCACAAGCAAACAAGGTTTTCTGTTTAGATATCCGGATTACACCTACTCAAATATAATCAAAGTGAGTTTTGACATTATCACCTCTTACCCCTTTTGTTTGATTTTATATGACATTTTCCTAGTGCTCATAACTTTGGCAAATGTTAATCCTTCAGACGAAAATTCTGCAGGCTCGAATCGATACTGCCAATATGAATCATAAAAATGTCCAAGTTCAATCTCAGACTATAACAATAAGTCTTAAAAATCATAAGATATTTTAAAGATTAAATCATGAATACTTAACTGCCTTCTAATTTTCAATTAATTGTAATTGTACCACATCAGAATGAATTTAGTATTTTCCTCCGCACTTCCCTACCAATTAATTTTTCAGCTTTTTATCGACATATAAAATGTTACATTTCATACAGCATCACAGCTGTTCTTTCCTTATACTTCCCTTCTTTCTGTAGAAGAGGATGTCCTCATTTTCTCATTGAATAAATGACAGCTTGGTGTGTAAGGACAGAAAAAAAGAAGTTGGAAAGGGAAGAACAGCAAGTATGTGAATCATTTTCAAAAGATGGAAAATAAAGAGAACCATACAGCTCCACTGGGACCTTTCTGCTGCTTCTCCTTCTAAAAAGAAAAACAAAACAAAACAAAACAACCCAAGAAAAGTTTTTCAGCCCCTTTACCTGCATATTTCTTTGTCAAAAAACTGCAAGGTTTCTAAAAGATGAATTTCACTCTACAGGATGTCTGTTCTCTTCTGTGAAGTGAGATAAAAAAAAAAAATGTGGTTCAGAGTGTTTACCTCTTGACAGTCTATAAACTGTGCTCCAATTTCCAAGATCTGCTGTAATTTGACAATAAGAATCATTTGAGGCTCCATTTACTTCTGGGTACAGACTGCCCAGGGTAAAAAGAGAGCTAGAGCACCTGTAGCCTTTGCTGCAGGCATCACCTGATACAATTTGCTCTCAGACCTGTAATGTGCTTGCAGTCATTCAACTGCATAGCTTCCTCTACCATTTCAGAGACCCTGGTTCCCCTCCAGAAATCTCAACTCAAACCAGGATTCCTGTCTATAACTGTTCCTCTGCTTGCCACCTCATTCATTAACTGTGAAATCATTTAGCAAAGTTCAAGTCTTAAAAATGTACAGAGGATAGCCTACTGTCTATCACTGTCTCACTGCATGAGAGGCTATATGTGGGCTTAGAGAATCCTCTGTTAGTAATCTGAGGTGATTCCTAAGAGAATGGCAAACACAGCTGTTTCTGTTACCTTTTTTAAAAAATAACTATGCTACAAAGCAACTTTGTCAAGAATGTAAAAGGCAAGAGAAGTCAGACTTAAGATTGACACCTGAATTGCACATAACACAGCCTTTCCAAGTGCCACAATAACAACTCTTGTCTGCAAACATGGGATTTAACATGCCAATTTTTTTTTGGCAGATGTGGATAAAAGACAATACGGGTATTTTGACAGATTAGAGGTAAAAGTGACACATAATTTCTCCTCAGGAATGTATGTAGCAGCCAAGCTAGTTGAAATCATGTCCTTCTCCTGTCTTATCTGTTAATAGTGAGTTGAGCATGCTCTAGATAACACCCCAAGATCCTGATTCTGTGACTGTGCAGACCTCCATCAATATTATCAATTAATCTTTCCCTTCTTCCCTGTGAATAGCCACTCTACATGACATACACAGGGAAATTTTGATAATAACTATTTCTGTTAGTATTTCATATTGTCCATAGTAGCATTAAAACCTGATTATTTGTTGTTTGTTGGGGTTTGGCTTTTTCAAAAAATAAAGGATATAAGCAGGTGAATTTGTGCTACTTAGTTTATATGTCTACAGAAGACATACACCATTTGTATGAAAGTCTTGTTCCATTCCTCAGATACACACAGATCATGCTCTGGAGATGCATCCAATGCTGATTACTAATATACACCTCAGTTAGCAAAGACAACTGTAATGTATAAAACTCAGGAGGTTGTCAGGGACATTGTTCTTAAGGAAAGTACACAATACTGAAAGGTACTCACTGAGGTCAGAGATAGAGTTAATGCTAGAGTTGATTACATTGGGGTCTGAACTGTCCTAATGGGTTCCTGCAAAAGAGATCATGAACCAAGCTTCAGTGGGCTCTACATGAGATCCTTTCATTCTTTTCACATGAGGTGGAGAAAGAGATCAAGTGCCTCTTAGGCAAGGGTGGGTAATAAACGTGATGGTAAATCCTTAACATATAGCAAAACTGGTAGGGAGACCAAATTAGATGGCACTGGGTTATCTGGCTTTTCAGGGGTAAAGCAAACAAAAAAACAGTGATGGCATCTTTTCAACTTCTTTTAATCTAAATAACAATTTGATTGGTATTATGATACTCAAAGGAAAATCAGCTATCTAAGGAAAGTTGGGTACAATAAGACTACAGTAAGACAAGTATCCATTCAACAATAAGAAGTGACCAAGCAGCAGAATGAAATTTTGCTCCTAGCCTTGGATTCCTGGCATTTTGCCTCAATAATGAACTTTGGATACCATGTCCTTTCTGAGAATCTGGGAAACAGTCTTTGTTCAAGCCATATCTCTGACAACTTTTTTGAAAGAAAATATCACCGCTCTAACCTAGCACCTAAATCCAGTGCTTGGCATATGTAACATAATAACCTTTTCCAGCAGTGATATTAATTTCCTAAAGTATGCCAAGATCCTTCTGAAGACCTCTTTTTACTCAAACCCTACTCATTCTTGTAAACAACTCAAACCAGATTTATTTTATTTTATATTTTATGTATCTATCTTCAGTCTTTGAAGTCTTTGTCCAGGCTTAGTATCAGGACAGTTGCCTAGAGCACCTAATTTGATTTTTGAAAAATACTAGTGCAATGTTATCAATTTACCCTCTTCTTTCAATACAAAAATATGCTGTAAATATAATTCTCTTTCTTCCACCCACTGGTTCAGAGTCCCTAACCCTCATCATATTGAGTACATATTTCTGAAAGTTATCTTTATCCTCACTAATGACATTTACATTCATTTCTCCCTTTTGTTCTTTTTATATATTTACACATACACTTCTGCTCCCATACATACATACAGAGCTTTTGAATTCAAACTTCAAACTGCTGGGTATGATAGTAGTGTATCATCAGAGAACAAAACAGAATAGCAAGCAATTCTCTATAATTTTGTGGATTGGGTGATTGCAAGTGCTACATGGCATACCAGTTCATATACATACATCTTTGATCATCTTACAAATTTTATTTCTTAGAGACTGAAACAGATTACTTTTTAGCTGAGGAAGCTTTACCTGCAAAATTGTAATTTGCTGTTATATAATACATGTCTCGAACTTAAAAGTACATATTTTCTCACTCAGTTTTCATCATATTTTTTGACACTGTTAAAACATCCTTTGTGAGATATTTTGTCTTATTTTTTTGTTGCTTGTCACAATTTTCACTTGTCCCAACATCTGAAAATAGAAAAGGCTAATCTGTGAAAGTATTGTACTTCCATGATGAAATGGTTTTATGCCTTCCTGTTGAATAAGAAAGCATATGACAAATGCAAAAGAAAAAAAAAAATATCATGACCTTCCAACACTCAAATAAGAAAGATTTAGCTGTTTTAATCAACAGAAAAGTGCTGGTTTGGATGATTCAATGAATGAAAGTAAATAGAGGAGATTAATTTTCACTTGAGGCAAGGGTGAGGAATGACACTTTGGCTACCCACTTGCATATATATCCACCTAACCAACATGCACCTGTCTAACTCAGATGCAGGTCCTTTTTCTGTTAGTATATTTGCTTTGTTTTTTCCAGGTGAAGGAAACCATAGGGGAGATGTTTAATTGAACTCTGGTGTGGAGGACAGATACAGAGAAAGCAGAATGACATCCAGCCTTCACTTACAAATTAAACAAAATCCTCAGGGATCTTTAACTGGCAGACATTTGGAGGAAATTAAATGCTAATGTGTGCAGTTGGACTTTTTACACCCACAGACATCAAATATATAAAGACACTAACTTCTTTTCTGTTGCAGCAAATTCATAATATATGCACAAGGTATAAAGTTAAATCTTATGAAGTAAGATAAGAATTCAATCTCAAATCATGAACTTGCAATATAACATGAGCCCAGACATTCTCAGCCTTAAACTGGTTAAATAAATGACTAACACCTTTTTTAATGTGCAAAAATATGGCACTACTGCAGAATTAGAGAAGGTCCTTGCTGAATACTACAATGTGAATTATGCCCAGGAGAATACAGTAAATGAGGTTCTGGGATGGCATGAAAGCTCTTATGCATAAGCTTTCAATATCTCTATCCGGTGAAGAAAAACGTTTTACATGCTTAAGAGCTTTGAAAAATACTTCAGCAACTCAGGAGAAAGAACATCTACCAGTAATGGCACAGCGTGAGTCTGGTCATAGTGGTTAGAAAGCTTATGTGCTTTATGATTCTCTTCTCTTTTGTGGGTTTTGACAAAAGTGAGCATGTTCATAAATAACAAATCATGGTGTTATTATATATGTTTTGTTACTATCCTAAACTATCAGAAGTCTAGTATCTTTAGGAGAGAGCAACATATAAACAGTCTACTTTGTATGGCAAAATGGTTAGGGAAAGCATTGGATAACCACATGAATGGACTTTTAGAAACTTGTCAATAGCTGAATGTATAAGAGTTGGCAAAATACATAAAATATATGCTTTAAAATAGGAAAGAAAACAATGGAATTTAAAAGCAAAAAGGTAGGTTTTCTGCAAGGAGCACAAATATCCAGCTGTTTCCTTAGAAACTTGACACTGGATACTAGCCGAAAATCTCACTGGGTTCTCCCTTAAGTGATGCCGGAAAGTGGGATTTGTGTGACGTAAATGTTTTCTATACCTGAACAAGGCTCATTTTGTAGTAACTGAAGAGAGTCAGCTACTGAAAATCAACTTAGATGACTAATCTTTAAGTTTTTAATGCTAATGAGATAAATTATGTCCCAGGTTGTTAAAAACATTACTTGACATTACTGAATTGCTTGATACAAAAACCTGTAGCACTTTGCGTAAATTAGGCCTAGTTGAAAGCAGTCTTAGCCCATGTGGATAAGTTTTAATTTACTCTATAAGATAATGGAGTAGCTAAGCAGACAAGTAACTTAAATATAAACCTTCAAAGCAGTGTGAAATCTGTGACTACTGAGATCTTTTGAGACAGAAAGACTAAATGCCAGCACCAGACATTTATTGAGCATCCAGTGAATCTGAATGGAACCATCGAGATTTGGATATTCTTTACCCCATTCCAGTATGGACAGTGCCCAAGGTTGCTCAGCAAGAAAATCACAGGGACCCTAAAGATCTGCAACAAGGTCAGGACCAGCTCTTTCACTTCCAGAGATGCTTGAGAGTAGAGCACTTGAAGTTAAAGTTGACTTTAACTTGAAGTTAAACACATGGCACATCTGGAATACATGCTCTGACACAGCAGTTTCTCCCAGAAATCACATTCTCTCACAGAGAACAGGAAAACCATGTAATTTGTAAAACTCTGTATATCTGTCCTGAAAGTGTTAAGGTACTTGAATCCACTCAGTTTCCACACCATCATTTGGTCTGAAACCACAACAAAACCACAGCTCATTTCTTAAAAACATGTCCGTTTTACATGGCTCCTATATAGAATAGAGACAGGATATAAGTTTGAGCCTTGTACAAAAAGATGGATAGAGATGGGATTTGTTTAGTACTGTACATATGTGTGCTAGAATAAATTAATTAAAATCAAATTATCTAATCTTGAACAGATTCCCAGACAGCTAGCTTTAAGTTGGTATACATAGCTACATAGTTTCACCTCTAGACCTGATTCAGCAGCTCCCACACTTAAGTACATATCTTTCACACATAACTTCCTATTTATATTTCCTGTATTTTGTAGCTTTACAATCATGGAACTGAAATTTCCAGCAGCATGATAGATAAAGGTGAGGTGTTTGAATGTTAAAGTTCTTTTTGGAATCTAATCTTTTGTAAGCAGAGAAAATTAAAACCAAAATTTATGGTAGAGGCATCATCAGAATTTTGAAACAATCTGATCAAGTAAAAACTGGGAAAACTGAAAATGTCACTGACAAAGTTAATAAGTAATGCAAAGTACAGTCACTATATCTAGACACAGAAACATCTAGGACAGGCACATGTTAGTGATTCTGTACAGCTTTGTTAGATGTCTGTGTCAGTTTGCTCTTCTCCCTACATCACTGTGTGATATGAATCTTCTGACCACCATTCCTTGCATGGAGTCTCTCATTGTTAGCCTCAAATGTCTCAAATGTGATAGACTTCAGTCTGTCAATCTTTTTAGATCCATTGAGCATGGCTGTGACACTTTCATTGGAACTGTAAAAGAGCATTTTCTGTAAAATAATATAATAATAATAAACCTCCTACACTTGCAATTGTTTTCCTACTGGCATAAGAAAGCCCAAACTTTGGTTACCTTTCTCTTTTTCTTCTGATTTCCAGGAATGTGTGTTTAGCCCAATGAAGAGAAGGCTCCAGAGAGACCTTCAAGCAGCCTTCCCAGTACCTAAAGGGGGCCTACAAGAAATCTGAAGAGGGACTTTTTACAAGGCCATGAAGGGATAGGACAAGGGGGAAGGGCTTTAAACCAAAAGAGGGTAGATTTAGATTAGACATTAGGAAGAAATTCTTTACTCTGAGAGTGATGAAACACTGGAACAGGTTCCCTGGAGAAACTGTGGCCACCCCATCCACAGAAGTGTTCGAGGCCAGGTTAGATGGGGCTTTGAGCAACCTGACCTAGTGGAAGGTGGGTTTTTTGCCTGATAGGGGAAAGAATGTAGTAATTAAATCTCCCTATGTTTAGAATTTTGAAAACTGTAAAATAGAAAAAACAATTCATTTCAGCAAACAAAAATCAATTTTTTAATTAAATTAAATTGAATATTTTTGCTTAAAATAATCTGAAATTAATATGTTTAATTTTGAAAATATTACAGAAATGTTAACTTTTTGTATCTCCTGTATTTTTAAAATTACTTGGTCATAGATTTTTGAAAAAGTATCAAACGTGTTTCCCAGATGAATGAATAAAATTGTTACATCAGCCATCCCTATAGCCTAGAAAACACAGAAATGCCTGGTGCATTCAACATATTATTCTCAGCCTCAGGGGTAACATCAATGAATACAAATGCCTAATGGGGGTAGATAAAGAAGATGGTGTCAGACATTTCTGGTACCACCAAGTGACAGATGAGAGGCAATGAGTACAAACTGAAATTCAGTAAATTCATTCTAAGTATCAGAAAAACCATTTAGCAGTGATGGTGATCAAAAACTTGAACAGGTTGCCCAGACAGGTTTGGAGTCCCCATTCTTGTAGATATTCTAAACCCAACTGGACAAAGTTCTGATATACCTGTTCTAGTTGCGTCTGCTTTGAGCAGAGATGTTAGACTACATGATTCCAGTGGCTCCTTCCAACTTCAGGTATCTGTCATCCTTTAAATAAAAAGGCAATAAGGCACCTAAAGTGTTAATCCAGGTATTTAAATGAAACAAGCTAATAAATATATAAACAACACACACACACACACACACCCCCAACCAACAAACAAAACTCACCACAACAGGTTACAATCAAGAAATATCTTCCCCCTGAAAAGAGTTGCTTAGCACAGATTATCAGACTGACAACTGTCTCGGTGGAGCATTTTTCGTTGAATTAGAGCAGACCCAAGTGAGGTCCCTGTTTTCCATTTCTGTGTTTAACTGGTGTTCAAAATGAAGGCTCTGTATGCATTGGAAGAAATCCATCCTGACACCTGCAAACTAAACCTATGGTCCTTGCAGTTTGTGAAAGCTTCTGTGAAATAGTAGGCCAGAATGAGAGCTGTACTGACCCTGGCATGAAGAGAGGGAGCTAATTACAACAACTGAAGAGAATTTCACTGACTGGGCAAAAATTATCTTTGCATTACTAGTAGTACATATTTCACTCTCACCTCCTGCTGCTGCTGCTGGGCTCAGTTTCTTCTAATGTCTGGAAACAGAACTCTCAAGGTGGTCATTGTTCCTTTTGTTCTCTATAAAGCATTCATATAAATGCTACTAAATACAAAGCAACTGTTTGTTGGTTTGGGGTTTTTTACATACATTACACAGAAATAAGCATGCAAAACCAAAGAACACCAACTAAGAAAGCAAATTGCAGAGTGTACTTTTTCCTTTACCTTGTATCAACATCAGAGATCCTTTCCTCAGCAACCAAGATACTGAATAGTGGCTGTTCATTCACTGTCTTTCAGGTTAATAATTCTGAGAATGGTTTCATCAAAGAAAGTTAACAGCAAGGCTGAATGCATTTAAATGCTTTTTAAGAATATGCTTGATTTTCTCTGCAAATTAATTATTTCACCACAATAGGCTAAGCTCTAGCACACTCTCATGAGGTATGTTTTAAAATGCTAGATGTATTACTTTGGAATTTAACCCTAATAGGTATGTTAATGAGAATATTGTAGAGCATTTTTAATATACTACATGTAACTAGGCCTTCCATAACCGGGAACTTGAAAAAAATGTCTTAATTTTAAGAACATCAGTGGGATTCCAAAAACGAAAACAGAAAAGGTTTGATATGTTTCTTTGATATCAAAATATCTTATTGTTCACAGAAAGATCTTTGCTTTACTGAAAGTTTCCAATCTCCCCACCTCCCCCAATATTCAAAATATTTAATACTTCAATCTTTGAGTAGTTATCCTCCCATAATCATTCTGAATTGTGCCTTCATTGAAGTTGAGATGCTAGCCAGATGGCTGGAAGCTATCCAATGGCTACTTAGCAGAACCCAGTCAAGATTTATGAAAAACTATTGCTCATAGTACAATGTTCATTCTTGTAAAATGTCAGTGAGTTAACTGGTTTATATCAGAAAAGTGAAATTCATATTGCAAGGCATAGCATATTTCAGATATAGTTACAGCCACATACTAGCATCCATCATCATTCATTTTCAGGTCAGGCATATATGCATTGACTTTACTTTTGTTCAGGGACTTTATTTCCCATAGTACTTAGCAGTTACTGTAGAAAAGTATACCAAAGTTGCTGGGGAAGTATAATGAATTTTTGGTAGTTCATGCGCAGTTTAATTATTTTTCAGGAACTTATGACGCCAACTTGTTGCAAACCTAGTCATGCAGGGTACAAAGAATACTTCTCAAGAAGGCCTTTCAATTTCAGGAGTTTCATGAAATTCCGGAAAAACTCTAAAACTCAGGATATAAAGAAGCTTTGAGAATTATTTATTAACCACTGTTCTGAGGAGAATACACATTTCCCTGGACAAAAGGATTAATATCCATAACTGTAAAATCATAGTCACATAGAGTTTGCATGCCAGAATATGCAAAGATGATTCTATTGAAATGCATATGATTAAAATGAAATAGGCTAAGTGTACCTTTTCATCTTTCCAGGTTGCAATGCATTTTGTGATTCAGAGGATTAAATAATAACTTTGCCTACAGAACCCCACAAGAGGCCTCCACAGAGGCTGAGTTGTCTTTTAAAAGAAAGAAAGGATCATTTCTCACTCTTGACTTGAAAGACAGCATAAGTATTATCTCCAGGGCAGACATTCAACCCATAAATATGGTTCCCCAAGCTGTGAGAAAGACTAGTCTGAAACTACAGTACTGTCAGCCCACATATGCTGCTCTAGGTGTTTTGAAGCTCTCCTGTCTTTGTGCTGCATATAAAAGAGCTTATTCTTGAGGTACCTAAATATCCACAGGATATATATTTTGCTTAAGGTTCAGTGATGTAAAATTTAAGAGTTGAAGCATCAACTCAGGATTCCCCTCCCAAACTACAAGAAAATGGATCTTTTCTTTCAAATCCTCTTTCGATACAGCCTGTTTTATTTGCATCAAGAATCATCATTTTCCATTTCCAGAAAAAAAGCCCAGTCACAAAGTCATTAAGTAATCTTTCTTTTCTTGTTCACTGTTCTCTGCCTTATTTGGAAAACTGAGATTTACTTGGCTTCCATGTTGGCTAGGTAAATGATATAACTTCTGCATGGTACAACCTTTTTCTCCCTCTATAACCCAACCCATGTATTTTTGATGGGATACATATTTGTATTCATATAATTTCCAGCCATTCCTTGGTTTCAAAATTCCTGCTGGAACAAGCCCTACTAAAAATTAACCTAATTAAATTTATAGACTAAAAATGCAAGTCTGGATTTATTTATTTATTTTAAATATAAGCTTTGCTGACTCAAGTTACTTTGCATGTGTCCTGGTTTCAGCAGTAGCAGTCATTTTTCTTTTTCTTAGCAGCTGGTGCAGTGCTGTGTTTTTGACTTTCGGCCTGGGAACAGCACTGATAACACCAATGTTTTCAGTTGTGGCTTA
>JANHGB010050871.1:94274-112049 GCA_026283785.1 Coracopsis vasa | reverse complement strand
ACTTCCCTGGGCAACCCATTCCAGTGCCTCACCACCCTCACAGTAAAGAACTTCCTCCTTATATCCAATCTAAACTTACCCTGTTTAAGTTTTAACCCCTTACCCCTTGTCCTATCACTACAGTCCCTAATGAAGAGTCCATCCCCAGCATCCTTATAGGCCCCCATTCAGATACAGGAAGGCTGCTATGAGGTCTCCACACAGTCTTCTCTTCTCCAGGCTGAACATCCCCAACTCTCTCAGCCTGTCTTCATACATGAAAAATAAAATTACAAAAAATTTGCTCATGCCATTCAAAAATATTATCTATCCTATCCCTTGCAGAAAATAACTAAAAGTTACTTCTAATAAAACAGTGGGAGGGTAGTTCAACGTAAATCATAAAAAAGGTATTAAAGGTTTTTGCTTGTTTGTTTTTACATCTGCTTTAAATTTTGCTCTGATCTGCTGAGCAGAATCTTGTTATCTTGCCTTAGGTAACAAAGGAACATGCAGAGTTTGACAGTTCTCACACAACTTCTCTCTGTACCTAAAACTATTTGTCTCCGAGTGCACATATTTCAAAATCTTTAATTTCTTTGATTTAGTCCCTAACAACAACAGTCCTTCCAGAAGATGAAGAAATATTCACAAAGAACCTCTTTGATTCTTACCTGCAGACAGAGCTACAGGTCCTCAAACTGTAAGGCTCTATTGGAAGCAGATTATTTACAAAAACGGGGTTTAACAACCACAAGTGTCAAATAACTTGTCTTGTTTCATTAGGTACAGTACCAGTGAACGTCTAACAAAGGATGCTGATTTGGGGTCATACAATAAAGATGAAGTGCAACCATACCACTAAACAAGATCAAATTAAAACATTGACCTCCTGTGCTAAGCAAACCCACCCCAGATTATCTCCCATGCAGTTGCCCGAGGAGAAGAGAGATCAGATTGGGATCCAGCTGACCACATCTATATCACTGCTGAAGCTCTTGAGTGATACAAGAAGACAGCAGATTATGTTTTAGATAATCCTTTAAGATAGTTCCTGTTCTTTATTTAAACATTTATCTCGATGCTATTTTATCATTTGGTTTTTAAATTTAAAATAGCTCTGGCCTAAAAGAAAATTCCTCCAAAACCACAGCTCACTGGACAGCCAAACCCTGACTCTGTTCAACATGATTCTTCTATTGCTTATGAACATCACCAGAAGAGATGCTACAAGCAAATTACGAGTATTTATACTGTAAATACCAATTTGAATTGTGTAAACAGATGATACAAATCAGTCCTCCTCCTACAAACAGATGTTGTTGGCTTACATAACATTCATCTTCTTCTAAATACCACTAATGTCTTATTTCACATTTGGCTTTACTCCTTGGACCTGAAAATCCCCTTTTTGGTGTCTCTGTAGCCTTTCTCACCATAGTTTTCATCATGATCAAACTGTTCTCCTAGAAGCATCCTGACTGGTGTGTGACAAGAGACCAAGCCCACTTATCATAGCATGGGTTACTACATGGTGGACTTTTTCTTAAGACTGTATACCCTGTAAAAATCACTCTCTCCTAACACATCATGGGCAAGAGAGTAATTCCACTAGGACTTAAGGATTCCCTTTATAGAGAATTGTATTATATTAGCCAAAAATACTTTAAATGTTTCACCAAAGGTGAAGAAAAACCTTTCCTTCATCAGAGAGCCTCCGATTCAACCCTGTGATGAGACACATTTCCTTGCAATGAGACACATTTCCTTGCAATGCCACCCAAATGCATTTGACTTGTACTGACCCCTATAACTGGCTGTACTATAAATCCTTAGCGTTAATACAGTTGCTTCAACACATAGCTTGGTTTGCAAGTGACAGCTTGGGTCATCAAATAGATGGGCTTTTATCTTCTTGAGCCACTAAACAGTGAAAGAGCTCTTTGAGTTCAAGATGAACGTTCAAACTTATTTGAAACAGCTTGTGCAAACCAGTGCAGAGGACCACACGCATGTAGCAGGATTGGGAGCAATATTACTCCTACACAACTCTTCTCCCATGAAAACATGGTTCCTCTGTGCATCCTTAACAGCCAAAAAATTTGCCATGCAAAAATGGAAATCTCCACTAATCCTCTGGATCAAAATGAAGCTTGGGGATTTGGCTATCCTAGAAACAATGTTCTTACAGAATTGTGTACATGTTAGACTCCTTTGCTTATGAGTTCTTTAAAATGGCATTTAAAAAAAAACACCAGTACATTAGATTTATCCTTTAAAATGGCAATATACTGCATTTGAAGTCTGATGTTTTCATACAAATTATATAATTAGGACTTGGGCACAAAGATGAAGAAAAAATTGTATGTAGCTTTTTTCATTGTATAAGTGCAGATATAATTTTTAAGAAAAAGCTGGGTTTCTGCCAAGAAAAAAGCCTGTAGTAGAAATTCTTTGGGGGGAAAGTATGGCATCCTGTTCAGCTTGCAAAATTCCAAGTGTTCTTGAAGGTGAACAAATAGCTGGGGAGCATCAGTTAAAGGTGTCAATGCTACTGCAATCAGAACAGTAAACCATAATAAAAATAAATTTTAGCAGACTAGGTAAAACACACTTTAACATAGCATCTTAAAATATGATACCTACCAGGCATCACAGCAGCACAGTTTAGTTATTGTGCTTTATAAGTAATCTCTCATGAGCCAAGAAGTATGAGATTATATAGTCAACAGTTACCATGAAAATAATTACCAAATTGGTTATCACTGCTGACATGTATGAGGCATAACCTTTTAATAAAATAAGAAAGCACTTTTACTGGAAATAACAATGATTTCATTGCTAATATAATAAGCTGTGACTCGGCAAAGATTACTGGTCTGCCCTATACAGAAATATATCTGCATATAAGGTGCACAAGAGTTTTTCAGCACATTATCCATTTTTCAAGATAATTTGTATTTTAAGGAAAAAAAAAAAAAAAGGTGTCAAAACAGAAACAACTGCCCCCTCATTTACAAAACAGCCGTAACTTCAACAGCAGAGCCAGAGGCACTCAAGTTGTGAAAAGTAAACATGTAAGAGGAAGGCAGACCAGAGAATATAAGCTCTGCACAATGATAAATTGAAATTGCAAATTAAACATCCTCTCAAATTCCCAAAGCTACCTCAAAAGCTGTGGTATGATTCCATTCAGGATCTGCAACAGCAGCAGTTGGATTATAGATACAAGCAGGAAGTGTTTGTTGCCAGCAATAACAGGGTTTGATGAACAAAAGGAGAGGGAGGATAATACTATAGAATTTCTAACTTAAAAAAAAACCAACAAAACCAAACCAACATCACCCCAAAACAACCAAAACCAACATTTGGATGCTCAACATTTCCTGATCCCAAATGCTCAGAGAAATACAACCCTCAGGTTCACTTGAAAAGGTATGCTTTGAAGTACCAGAGGTTATAAAATTCAGAGAACAGGATAGTAATACAGCATATTAACATATTTAACAGCTTCTTAAATATTTATTTGGCAAAGGAAAAGAAATACACAGAATCACCTTCAATTTCCTCAAACTTTTGAAATAAAAAAAAAAAGTAGAAGCATTGGCTAGACTATATAAACACCCATTACTGCACTTTTACTCACCCGATCAAGGATTACTTTAGTTTTCTGCCTTTTCCAAAACTTTACTATGATAGTGAATCCATATTAAAAAAAATAATTTGAATACTTACAAACACTTTTCAACAGCTCCACTCAACATGACATCCTATAGGGCTTCCTCTCCCATACAAGTGTTTTAATTCATACAAGTCAACCAACACGCTCACTGAAGTGAAACTCCCTCAGGAAAACATTCAAATGAGCTCATGTATTAAATTTAAAAAAAAGTATATATATCTGCCTGCAGTTGTTTAACAAGTGTTTGAGTTTCAATAGGGCATCTTTCAGCACTTAGAGGGAGTATGTTCCCATACTGTTCTTACTAAAGAAGTATCACTCCCCTGGAATGGTTAACCATTTTTGATGTACAAAACCAGTGTATGAATATATTTAGGACACTACTCATCTTTAATGACAATACTGCATTTATACGTAGTCTACAAGCATGGAATTCAGTGAAGGAAAATGACTGCAGACTGCAAAAATATGTTTTAAAATGGATGCTATTATAATTCAGAAAACATTAAAATCCAAGCGAGGAGAAAACCCCACCAATCTTAACTCTATGGTGTGCCTGTTATGAACTTAAAAACCACACAAGTCTCCTACTGCAGGTACTCCTCTTAAAAAAGATGGTCTGAACAGAGGAATCAGTTTGTGCATCCTTGGCAAGACTCACAAGGGCACCCTGGCTCTTCTCTGGTTTACTCCAGATACATAAGACAGTTTTGGCCAAGACCTTTTTCAAGACTGTAAGGATGCCTTCCGTGGAGAGAGGTGGGGAGACCTCTTGTTAGATGCCTAACCCCTTCCTCATCCCCTTGCACATACATTTTAAACCAATGAGTTCAATTTCATGGGCTGTGACTCCAGATGAAGACACACAGAGATGTGCATCCAGGTCGTGATAACATATTTATCACCCTGCACTGGGAAATCCTACTACTAGGCTAGTCAGGAACATGGATTTATGCTCCGAGCATCCTGTCCCTTCTATAACGTCTATGAACAAGACGAGTTGCCATGAACTACCTGTACTGTACAGCTAGAACCAGGATTATCAAACACACATTGCAGCAGTGCCAAGGAGTAATGGATCAGGAAAACTGTGCCCAAGGCTGTGAGGGAGCAAGGCAGCAAAGGACAGGGAAAACACATCCAGCGACAGAGAGATCTGCTCTTCATGGGTTGAGAAGAGAAAGGCAGTGCAATTTTCACAGAGCACCACCTGAACACAACTGGAGGTGAAAAAAAAAAGGAAAGTGGTATTTTCGATCAGAGGGGTAAAAGTCAGTAAAGCTAATTATCACTGCTTTTGTAGGCTTCCAGTCCCAAAAAGCAAATAAAATCATCACTTTTCATATGCATGCGCTTTGTTTGTAAGAAAGGAAGACATTTCCTTTATTAAAAAACAAAACAAAACAAAACAAAACCCAACCAACCAAACAAAAAACCACCACAAAACACCACTGTTCTCACCATCAGCCTTTCCGTTCAGTCACTCCTGAAAACCAGCATCCTGCATAATTCAAATGCACTGGCAATATTTCATTTCAACATTAGAGACAGCGCTGCCAGGCTGGTCAATGATATCTGAAATTAAACAAGCTCCTTCACAAGCCTCTATGCAGATGTGCAGGACAACATGCTACATTTCACAGTACTCAGTTCCAGAAGGACCAGCATTCATACAATTATTAAGAAAGCGATTGAGAACTGTGCGCGGTTCTTCAGCCTTTTAATGCTGTGAAAACTGCATTCACAAACATCTGCAGAAACAAGATCTCCAGTGTTTGTTTAATTCTTGTACTTGAAGAGTTTCAGATGACAGCAGAAAGAAACAAGACCGATAATGGGAACCAAGAATTTGTTGCGGAATAATTCAAACGTGAAATTGTTAATTAAATATGTAAACTACTTCCAGAAGCAGCAACAGACAGACAAAACCCCAAATGCTGTGTCTATTGTAAACAAGTGAAAATGCAAAGAATAAATATATCTACCTTTCAAACTGGGATTTGACTTTCTAATCCCTTTTCTACAGATTTCGGATTCGCCTCTTTCTCAAACACATGTTCTGCGGAGGATGCTCCTGCAAGATTAAGACAAGAAGTAAATATTTCAGTGTTTAGAAAAGGGGAAAGTTGTTTGTTGTTTCAGTTTTCTTGAAGTCCTCAGAACACAGAAAACAGCTTCTGCACCTGTTTAATGCAAACGATTTACCAGTAAGTAAGTGAACAGTGCTTCTTGTTACCAAACAGGCAGCAGGGAGCTGTGACAAGCTCAAAACAATTCTAAGCACAATGCACAGGGTTTCAGATAAGACAGGTGAAAGGAGGAGTTGATCCGTTTAAAGAAGTTTGTGTGGGAGAGGAGAGCTGGCTGAAATTTCATCATTACTTAAATATCTGTAGGATGCAGGAGTGGCAGGGAAAGAATCCCACTGTGCTGGACACTGTAAACATGGAGCAAGAGCAGTCTCCTCCAAAATGCCTATCACTAAAGTATTACAACAAGATAAACAAATAGTAGTACAAAGCCAAACAGAAGACAATTTCCAATTCTTATTCAAGCTAATTTGATTTCTGTTGAACCCACCAGAAATTTCAGAAAAGGTTTAATGGTAAATACTATGACTACCATTGTCCAGTCCTTATAAAATGCCGCTCGTTTCAGGCTGGTTTTCAGAAGATGAAGGATACCACAATTCCCACTTTACATATGGGCAAACAGAAAACATAATTGCAGCAGGTTCCAGATTAAAATAGATCAGCCTTCAGCCCCTCAACAAATGAATCATCCTCAGCTTGAAAGACAGTTTTATAAAAGCAGATCCAGTCAGTTGAGGTCTATGCAGCATCAGCAAAATGCACCATGCTCACAAAGATGGGTGGATGGGACACTGCCAGGCTCCTGACAAGCAGTTTTATGGGGAAAAGGGGATAAACCTTTTGGGGGGAGTTTTATGGGGAAAAGGTAGATGCAGACAGGTCAGGATGAATCTTATATATACAAACTGACAAGGAGAGACACGCAGTGATTGACACTGTATGTAATAAACACAACTGGTAAAGAGTCTAGACAGGCTTTCAGTGCATAAATTATATGCAACATGCTGGAGGGGACTTGCAGCAACCTATAATTTTAAGATTCTACCTGAAATTTAAAAGAAAGACAGTGATATCCTCCCTGGCTCCTTCCCCAAACAGATTCTGCTGATTTGCCTAACCAGACAAATCAGATAAACCCTGTGGTTTATTAATGCCTTTCAAGTTTATTCTCAATAGGTAAATTGAGAAAAACTATGGGTTTGAGGGGGTTTTGCCCCTTAAAGAGAAAGTGGGTAAGGGAGAAGAGCATCTGTTTCCCCATGTAACCTGTTCATCCTTCTTTGTTCTCAACAGCGACCTATAAAACTGAGTTGTGCCCGCACCGTCACTGTGTTGGCCAGTGCACACTAGATGTCTGTTTTTTCCCCCTGAGAACAACATGAAAATAGTTTCCCACTGCATTGTTCCCAAGCATTTTTGCCTATAAAGTTAACTCATTCTGCCACAACCCTTCTTCTCTGTAAACACTTCACACAAAGCACATCTGAATCCATTAATTCAAGTCTGTCCAAATTCAGAAACATTTCAGAAGTGCACCACAGTATGAATGCAGCTCAGCCTGAACACAGGGAAGAGAACTGCGAAGGGATTACTAGAATCATATAAAGAAAACACAAACTGTAAGAGCAAGATATGCTTCCTCTGAAATCATTCCTCTTGGGTGTGAAGATAAATCATGAGGTTTTCACTTGACACAAAGCCATCAGATGTAACTCCCCCATCTCACAACAAGATAACTCTTTGTGCCTGCACATCTGTGAAGCTTCAGCTATGGAAAGAAGTGGAAATTAAATACTTGCCTGCACAGCCTGATCTTTGGGTGATTTACACCAAAAATTTTCCTTTTTGCCCCCCTTCTTTCCTTTCTCCTCTTCATAGGAGAAAACTTGGACAATTAAGGTGTTAGCAGACCCATCTAGAAATGTTGGAATTGCATCAGGAGGTTCTCTGACAGAGAAATACTGGCATGACAGTGAGTATTTAACAATGGGAAACAATAAACCTGAATCTCACCAACAAAAGTTGTTAGTATTTAAAGCAACATAATACTTTCCATCTCCTTATCTCAGTACTCATTTTCTTCTCAGCCAAAGTACTTAAAACACACACACTTCAACCAAAACCAGCTTACAGGCTCAGGGTCAGATGCTTGTCAACAAGTTCTGGTGAAAGATGACCAAATCCATCAGCAAAGGCTTCTGGACCAGCAGCAAAATGGCCAGCTTGCTGTGAGTACTTCCATGTGAGTACATTGACCATGCTGGGCCAAAAGCAGCATTGTGTGTTTATCTTATTAACAAGTTTGTTTATCTTAAGTATGTCTGACATCCCCATCATTCAACATCAGATGCTATTCTCCAGCTCTGGTCTCCTCCCCTCCTTCAGGCTTCCAGCAAAATTAGACCTTGAATTAAGCTTCCAGTAAAATAATTACAGTTGGCAGGTATTTTTCAACAGTGATTTGGAAGCCAAGGAACCAAAGCAAAACAAAATAAAATAGAATTAAGCATTACTCAACTTTCCTCAGAAACATCTTGTTCTGTAGATCAGGTATTTTCACTGGTGGATGATTTTGCTCTACCACTATTTCACATGCTTCATGAACTTCAAAAAAACATTAGTTGGACAACTTCCTAATTTTTCCTAAGATAAAACAGGTAAAAAAGCATCTGAGAGAATCACAGAATTATCAAATGGTTTGACCTGGAAAGGGCCTTAAAGATCATCCATTTTCAACTCCCCTGCCATATGCAGGGACACATTTCACTAGACCAAGTTGCTCAAAACCCCATCCAACCTGGCCTTGAACACTGCCAGGGGTGGAGCACTGTAAATCCTTCAAAACAACAACAAAATGAAGTTAGAGAGAAAAAAAAAAAAAAACTGCTGAAAAACAGTGGACGCTTTTTGTGGGGAAAATAATGAAAACAAAAAAGAAAGCAAAAAAGTAACAACCAAATCCGTTCCCAAAGCACATCTTCCACTGGCCACCATGGGAAGAAGTCAGGCTTGGAAGGCTTTCTTCATATCCACAGTTCGAGGAGAAAAGGCACCTCGTCTCAGGTCTCCTGACCAACAGACAGGCACTTGGAGCTGGACAGGAAAGTGTAGAATTTACCTCCGACCTAACGCAATCTTCTCCACAGCTGACAAAAAGGATATGGCACAAGTCGTTATTCACAGTTTCTGCACAAAGTAGGATACACTTACTTAAATTCAAGTAATGTAAATTCTCAGTGAGGCAACCCAAATGATCTTCTCCATTTTTACTGGCAGGTATTTTATTAAAGAAAGCTCCCTTGTAATCATTTGGTAACCATTAAATCATGCAAAGATAGCTTTCTCTTGCTAAAAACAGAACTTTTTTGCAAACCCAGAGGATACACTGCTCGTAATAAATAATTTCATAGCTTCCCATACATTTACCATAATTCCCAATGGTTCATTTCTTTTTGTTGGAAAGTGTTTCTTTTTTAGGACATTCTATATTATTTTGATACAAGTCAAACTGCAGTTGAATACAACACTTCATCCTGATTTCTACCATGCTGCTTCTTCAAAAAAAAAAAAAAAAAAAAAAAGCCCTGCCTGTATCACTGTGCAGATCTTTAGGAAATCTGCATGGGGCCAGATCAACATTAAAAGACAGAAGAGACATATGTTGAGTGGTTTACTTCCAAGTCTTTTGTCTAAACACCATCCTTTCTTGCATATTATCCTTGGGATCTCACTACTCTTTACTCCATCAGAGCTCTGAAAGCTTAGAGACAAGTGCCCACATCCCATACTTCAGCTCCTCATTGTCTGCAGATCAGCACGCAAAACTACCATGCTCACAGTGAACATGCCTAGAAGCAGAACCCCTGGATGACATTTCTCTTAGTAAGGAATTGCAATAACAATTTCTTCTCACCTAGACACAGGTGAGATGGTTTGGGTTTTTTTTCCAGTTGAAATGTGAATCCAGAAAACAGCAAAAAAATTATGTGGCAGCCCTGTCTCAGTTTCCTCAAATCTCTGACCAACAATGACATTGTCCTCAGCATTCACAAGAAGCCCTCCTCCCCCCTTCCAAACCATGGCGCTTTTGATTTTCGGGTTGACTCACTTGAAGACAAAGAGTCAAAGGGCACAACAGATTCATGCCAGGTGGAAGAGTCAAAAGTGCATTTGTGTTGACCACTCAGGACCTACACGAAAGATGTTGCAGCACATGCAACATCTGATGCTGCAAGGCAGTCCCCATCCAGACCCTTGTGACAGGCTCTGCAGCTCTGAAAAGGCAGTAAAGCAGTAACAGGCTTCCACATCCCATGTTACATTTTGCCACATAATACAGTTGTATTTTTCCAGCAATTCCATGGGGGACCATTATGGGTGGAAAAAAACCACATTAAAAAAACACTCCAATTTGCACAATATCTGGGGAATGATAAAAGGACTAAAATAGGGTTGAAGGAAAAAAGCAGCAGCTTCCACATGAAGAAGCGCAACATACAAGAGCCCAAGTCCTTCACTCATTTCTAAGAAGCCTCCATTATCATCATCACTTTATTTTGCATGCAGATGAAACACTAACAAGGCCTATAGATAACTTAGTCCATATATAGGCATTTGCTAAAACACTACTGCCAGTATCCAGTCAACACAATGGGCACTGTTTCTACTGCATTAAAAAACTGTAGAAAGAGGTCACAGAAAAAATCAGCATGAGAGATAACTCCATTTTCAGAAGTATTTCAAGTCAGTTCACCTTCAGTTTATTTTTCACCAGAAGCAAACATCAGAAAGCCATTTCCTTCTGGCATTGCTAATTCAGCACTTGCTTTATTCCCACACTTTATCATTCCCCTTTCCTGTTTTTGTATTCATTGCTGCCTTCGAAAAAGGATGAGTAGAGACAGGAAGAAGATCAAGACAGGAGCCCTTGGCTTTCTGAATGGGTGCCTCAGGAAGCAAAACATTAACACACTGAAATGCTGACCTTAATTTTCAGGTCAGTTAGCCAAAGATGTGATGTACACAAAGGAAAAAGTGACATCCTAACAATCCCCAAGGTTTCAAAAAAAACAAACAATCTTGTCTGTCCAGAAAATCATTCTTACTGCTTCTTCCCCTGTCCATAGCTACTATTTCTTTCTCGTCCCACACTCTTAAAAATACAGTATGTTTAACAAAAAGTGAGCAATATTTGATTACAAACATCTTTTGCCAGCATAATTCTCAAACTGCCTAAGGGCTTAAGATACTCAGACGTTTTAACTAATAATTGAATAGGACACTGTATTTCATAAGTGGCTTCAAGACCTTTGTCAGAGGTTTTTTTCCCCACATATACATAGTGAAATGGATGGATCATTCTGGAGATGAGTCACTACTGAAAACAACAGAGAAAACTCCCATGAAATGCTGCAGGGTTTGTGTTTAACATCCTCCAGCGCCTTTTTTGGAGTATTCGGCAAGTCTCTGGCAAATGCTCCTCCCACAGAAATCAAGTGGTGATTTTATTTGTCAGTGAAATAAATCTAGCATTGCTTATATATTCATTTCAATCTCCACTTACCTTATTCTGCTTTAAGTTTGCTCCCTCCCAAAGCTGTCAGAGGAGAAAGAAAAGCCATCAAGAGTAGGGCAACTGCTGATACTGAAAACACAATCAAGATGGGTTTCCAAAGCTCCAGACCACAGGAGATGCTCAAGCAGATTTGCTGCTGTAGCTGTTTCTGAACATCACCCTGACAAAGTGCTTGAATGCATACAACACTTGAATGTTTAGATTTGCTTTCACTTCTAAATGGTTAGGCAGCAACATCGTTCAACTATAGGCCAATTAACACATATAAAAGGGGGCAAAATAAAATTAAAGGGTAAGCGAGTCTCTGGTGCATAAAGCAAGGCAAAGCAAAAGGAACCAGTAGAAACCAAACCTAAGACCAGCACTTAGTGCTGTCATGGTCTATCTGCTTTATATCTGCCTGCTTCTCCAGAAGTCTTTACATACTCATGCACGCTTCCTTAAAAGCAGACACCACAATAATCACTGTGATTCAATTCAGTCTGCACATAAATCACTAATGAAGTCAGAACATGCAAAAGGTACCAAACCTGGAATCACAGGTATTGTCTCTGTCACCAACCTTAATCTCAGGGACATTAGGGGACTCTGGGTACTTATCTGGGCTGCTGGCCTGTGCTGCAATCTGCCCTGCTGTATCTTCCATATACACTGCTACTTACTTAAAAGCTATGATAAACATTATTACTAATGTCATAAATACACCTTCAGTTATCACGTATACATTATGCTATGCACATGCTTTTGATTACAGTTACTTTACAGAAGCCTGTGCATTTATATTATTACTGATCTCACATCTGTACAGAGTATATAATTTCTTTTGCGTCAGCAGATATCATGACTAAGTAGCATTAAGAGTGAAATGGGTATCGCAGCAATCAATGTTTTGTGCAATTCACCTTACCCACAGGATTCTGCACAGCTCCGTGGTAATGAGCGAGCAGTAGAAATGGGTGGGAACTGCAGACAGGCGTCTACAGCCACAGACCTGCATCTAAGTGGTGCACAGCAGATGGCCATCCACGGTTGACTTTGATACCCAAACACCATTTAATATCACTACAAGGGATATGTAGTTGTTTCTGTAATGAAAAAACGCATGTATACACACACACACAGAAATAATCAGTGCTTCCCATTCACTTAAAACAGCATTCACATAAGGAGAACTTTTATTACAGGTATTTTCTTAATACACTTGCATTTGTCTTTTGTATTTTCACTTGCATTCACTTCAAATGAATAAAAATACATACTACTTGGCTTGTAAAACATTCACTTATAAAAAAAGCTGATGTGAACTTGTTTGAAAGACAGAAACATGGAAAAGAAACAGCAGAGCTGTAATCATGCACTAGACTCACACTTGCTCAATCGCATACCCAGCACAAAGGCATGACTGAATTTACAAATCCTACATATATTTTTGTCATATAAACTGAAAGCAAACCTCAGTCAGGTCTAGTGACAATTGAAACTGAGGACGGGGCTTTGAAGGATAGCATGCAGCCACAGGCTGCAGTACTCGCACTCATCTTAAAGAACAGAGGCATTTCAGGTGGCTGGACATTACAAACCCTTTATGCTTAATGAGCTGATGCCTAATTACTTCTGTAATTATATGCTGTTTTCAGCTAAGGGAGGAATCTGACGGAGAACAGAATACATTGTTCAATTACTATAAAAGTTAAATCTGGATTAAAACAAGTATTCTGATTGGCTATGCATAAGGTGAGGAGGCAGGAAACGTGAAAAATATACTTGCAGACTTTGGGGGGAAAAAAGTGCAATCTTAAAAAAAGCGACCAACTTTAAGTTCATTTTTCTACTGGCTTAAAAGAGACTAAAAATAAGGGGGTTTTAGTAAAACAAATCATTAAGTGCATAAACATGAAAATGAGTTTTCCTGTTAAACAGCATTCATACATCAATCACCAAGTAACAACATGCAAGGAGCAAGTGCACTGACATAATGCTCAAACTTCGCTATTTCAATTAGACAGTCCCTTAGGATGATAATCCATCATTTCTTGGAGACTACAAAAGTTACAGCACTTCTTTTAGCACTCATCTGAGAGGAAGACAAGAAAACACTGTAAAAGAAATGAAAGACAGGCTGCCCCCCCCTTGCAACCCAACAGAACAGGTGCTCCTTTTTATGAACAAGGGAAATACTTTGCTATCACACTGAACTATTACTCATTTGTCCCCATGTACTGTGTAGAGGTGGTTTGCATTTTTATAACATTTTGCATAGAGGAAACCAAAGGACAAGTAGCACAGCACACACAAAAGAAGTTCCACCTTTATCGCCCTCTGCTTTTACATGTGTGGCAGAAGTAGGCCTTTTTCTAATTTTGACATCAAGCTTTCATTACTCCTCTGCTTTCCAGAATTGTTGTTATCCAATAAGCTCAACAGGAAAAGTACAGAAACAAAGAGGCAATTGCTTCTTCAGAAAGCCTTCCGTGGAACCTTCCAGTCCCCCAAGCCATTCTATGCAGACCCTACAAGCCCAAACAGACTAAAGATAAGGTGACAATGCAGAATTATTCTCAACAACTACATTGGGTTGGACTGAGGGTCCATTTCATCCTGCACACAACAGAAACCAGACGTGGAAACCTGGGAAAGGCTGTAGGAATACAGATCAAATGAACAGTGAAATCATCATGTAACACTCTCTCCTACCCCAGCTGAAGTATAGGGACAACTTTTTCTTCTTTGATTCAAGGTGTAACTGAAGTTGTACTAAATGCAATGCATCAAGTCAACATTGGTCAATCATCGTGGCACTTCGTTGCCAGTCAGGCTCTCCTGTACATTTCCCTGTCCCCACTCAGCCTTGGTTGCTCATTTCTACCTTGTGAGCTTTGGGAAGCCAAGGTCCTTGACAAAACTCACAAGTGTGCTTCCCAGAATGACACCTGATCTCATCAGGAGTTTCCTTGTGCCAACATCACACAGTAGTGTGGCGAGGGCAATTTTAAGACAAGTAAACCGAAATGGGAAATGGTGTTAGTGCTGGTGAAAGGAAGCTCCATAATAGAATCATTCTGACTTGCAGGTAAAGTTAACCAAGGAGCCACCTTTAAGGTGGGATTTTTCTAAGTTTAAGCTTTTATCATTATATATTTAGAGACTCTTTAAAATGTTAAACCGATACCAAAGACACCCATGACGCAACTTTATGTTGCCTAGGACTTCGCATATACTACATAAACAAACTTCCCTACCCAAAACCAGCACTAATGCACTCAGTCTTAGATACAAGGCCCTGCTGCAGCAGGCACAGTGCCTTACCTCCATTACATCTGCTGGCCTACAAGACAGTTCCTGTTCTTTGGTGTCTTGCCAGTATTTCTGTCAAACACACTGTGTGCCAACACAAGCGGCAACAGGAAACTCTACAGAAATTCATGCTGGTTTGGGTTTTGCAGGTCTGCTGCACAAGACAAGACAGAAAGGGTGGTGGACATAAAACAAATGCAAGCAAGGCTCAATCCTCAATCAATCCTACAAAGCACGTGCATTAGCAGGACCATTAACCTGTAAAAGCTACTGAAATCATGAAAGTCAAGGTATTCCCATAGCCAGTGTTTGCAGGGGCAGCCACTGCCTTCTCTTTCCCAACAGCATGTTAGTGCCACAATGAGCCTATGATTTCTTCCATCAAGCCCCATCCCAGGTTCAACAAGTGAAGGCTGATCCATAAAATTTTGTCCTCACCTTTGGTTCTTCCCAAAAGACATACTCCTGGATTAGCTATAATTAAGGTACCATGATGAAATGGATTCTAATCAAATACAAATTTTTTTTCTTGTTGCTTTGCCGTTGAGCACTTGTCTATTTGTCTGTCTTACATTTCTTGCATTGCCACCTCTAAAAGGAAAATAACATGAATTCCAGCATCCTGCATCGCAACCTACAGAAAATGTCTCTGGCTTTGAGAATATACTCAAAGTTTTTATACATAATACACACCATAAGAACAGGAGAAGGAAGCATTTGATCATGTCTGCCCCCTGAACCACACACCTTGAGATAATAATGCAAAGCACGCATGTGGTCTTATACAATTTCCTTTTCAACTGCAAGTGTCTTTTGGTTTTGTTAGTCTCTGTCTCATTTTCTCCTGCTACTTTTCCAGCCTTGTGCCATCAGATGTTTAGCTCTTCACATTTCACCTCCAGCATTTTACCTTGCCACCTCCTTGGTTAACATATTTATGAACAGACATATTATTCCTGCTCCCCATACCATTTCTCTGCTTATTGATAACAGCTCTTGATGGTAATGATCCAGAAAAAAAAACATGTCCAGGCTCTGCTCCTACTCCAAATGAAAAGAATTAGCCAACTCCACCTAGACAGCAGTGCTAAGAGAGAGCCCATGCAATACATCCTTTGCTGGGCATCATGATGCCCAGCATTACTCTGAACTTCTTTCCAATATTGTTCTTTAGCCCAAGCTAAACCCAATTTGTCTGCAGGCTCCAGTCTATACAAGGTAGGCTGGGATAGTAGGAAAGGATTGGGGTGATGGGGAGTTGAAGTTGGGTGACAGCCAAAAGTCAGATGTGCAAGGGAGGCATAAACCTCCTAAAGAGGGCAATCAGAAAGCCAGAAAGACAAGTTTTCAGCTTTGTCCTTTCACACATCTATGATTACACCTTTTAAAGCCACAAGAATCCTTCTACAGCATTCATCAGTATTAAAATCGTACCTCTAAACATCTAGAAGCTAAATCCTAGACTTGCTAAGCTCAACAACAAAATTCTCCATGACTTCAGCAGTACCCAGTTTTGACCCCAGGGTATAGAATGCAAACGCACATAGGAGCTAAACATAATCTGTGCTGACATTTACATAATTTCCCTATATGTAAACAAATCAATGTAGCCACAATATTTGATTGTACTTCTGTCTTCCATGACCAATGAGTCAGAATTGCTTGTGTATAGTTATTACCAATATAAACCTGCAATCAATCAGCACTGTCTTCACCCTACAGAAGCAGGAAGAAAACAGCTACAAAAGCCATCAGGAAATAGCAATGGATACTCCAGCCTCAGGATTGAACTGGGAGCATTAGTACTTGTCATAGACAGCAATAGGATACTCTTCATAACTATGAACTTTAATATTTGAAAAGCAAATCTGTTTTGAGAGCAGAATTAAGCTCCTAAAGTTCAAGTTGATCAAGGGATTTTTAAAAAATAATAATCTAGATTTCAGTCTATTTAAAAATAAGTAAATAAATTTCAAAGCTGAGAAAAGCAACTTGTTTTTATTTTTCTGACAACAAGGCAGAGAACAAGATCAGAGTCCTATCACACTGCACGCCACAAAGATACCATCACGGCTGCAAGGAATCTGAATGGGCAACTCCAGTCACAGCAGCCCCATAGCCTCTCACGAAAAAGAGCTGTAGTCTCTCAGCTCCCTCCCTGGTATACCACTCACTACACCATTTTTCTGCTATTCCAGCACTATCTGGAATCACATACATTTTTTCCTCCTTACCAAATGCTTTGAGGCTGATTATCTGGTGCATGCTTGTTCTCCTTTATATTGCTTCCCAATAGTCCCTAAAACCTTCCTTGCAGGTGCTCACTTCATCTCAGCCTTTCTGGTACAGATCTATCAGAAAGCAGCAAACAGTATAAAAACCAGGGGAATTTCTAAAGACAAGATGTACACAGCACCAACGGTATACTCCTAAATTTCCAGGTAAGTACAACAAACACAGCACCTTAGACCACAGTAATTTCCATTAGTTTCAAACTTTGTCCTAGAGTACCTCTGGTGACTAATCAAATGCTCTAACCTACTAGACGTGCTGGCTAATGACCTGGTAGGAATGATGAACTAGAAACTGGTAAGCCAACTTGTACCCCTACCACCAAAAGGCATAATTCCTCAAGAACGAAAGTTAATTCCCCTCTTCTGCTTTCCACGGTGATTTGATTACTCACCTTAAATCTCTCAGGCAGAGACCTGATCAGTTTTACTTTTATGGACAGACCGATTAAGGTGGCCATGCTGCAGTGAGGAATGGTGGGGGTGAACTCCACTGCCACGGTGCTTTCCGCGTCGTTCACCTGTTAAAACAAACACCTCCAGTGTACAAACCACGACAGCACCACATTCGCTGCCTTCACCCCGAGTGCCATGCTGTATTTTACACGCAATGCAGCTCGAAGCCGTGCTTGGTTGCTCGTGGGTTTGTTCACTGACAGGGTAAGTAAACCTGCAGGCCTGCGTTCATGTCAATGATGGAGCGGGCCGGCAGAGGCCGCACGGCCCCACGGGGAGAGCTGACCTCACCTTCACTCGCACTTGCTCGACGACGTTCAGCTCCTCCAGCGTGAGGGGGTGCTCGGGGTCGTTAATGGAACGAATGAGATGTGTCGGGTTAAGGAAAGCGGAGCGGAGCTGCAC
>JANHGB010050871.1:0-69206 GCA_026283785.1 Coracopsis vasa | reverse complement strand
GTCCTGCTCGTGTTTGCAGTGTGCATGGTTAAAACCCTTCCAAAATCTTCGTTCGCGAAGTCAAGCCATCAATCAATAAATGAGGCATTAGAAAGCTGGTTTGTGTTGGTTCTACTTAGAGTCAGTGAAGCCTAATTCACATGTTGTAGTCCACCCAAGCTGTGCTCTCTGGTGAAGACTTTTTTTTCCCTTTTTTTTTTTTTTAGCATCTCCTGGGGCACCAAAGCTGGATGCATGAAACCAGGCAGCGTGAATAACCTCCCTGGGGGAGATAGGTACCATGCTTCAGCAAAAAAGCTTACAACACCAGCCTCCCATGAAGGGACATGGGACAGGAGCTCTGCTCTTCAGATGAGTAGAGTCTCACAGGAGAGAGACATGAGAAGATGGAGAAATCAGTGAAAATAGAGGATGGGGTTTCCGAAGGCGACACATGGCCAGGAATGGGGTAAGGGAGCTGAGAACTAGCTTAATAACTGGGAAATTGTTAGTTTTCAAAATAAAAACTCCTGTGGATTCACTCCTCAGCCCTCACTGAGTGTTCTACTGTGCTTCCACACAGGACCAAGAGTTTCTCTTGTGACAGGCTGGAGGAGCCTGTGCGGTACTGCACAAGTGCTGTGAGGTGGGCTCCAAACCTACCTGCCAGCCATCCCTTTTTAGTCCAATGCTGCAGCAATTCCTTTCTGGGAAGAAGAGAAAGTGAGTAAGTGAAAATTCCTTTTTGCTGGTAATTTAATGTTCCAAAGTTCAGCTTATGGATGAAAGATCATCTGGGGGTAGAAGAGAAAATGCAATTGGCAGTTTGACCTTTTATTGAATATAGTGGGGGGGGTGATATGGGATGTGGTATTTTAGAAAAGCAAAACAACACATTAGGCATCAAAGAAGATAGCACTGGAAGTGCTTCTGATACACCTAGGTGAATCTCTGGGTGAGTTTAATGAACAAATGGGCAAGAAGGGGTTGCAGTCTGCTTTGGGGAGGGGCAGCAAATACACAACAGGGACAGTATGTTTGTCGATAGCCACAAACTCTAAGCATAAAATGAGCAGTACCATGACTAAGCTTCTCACCATTTCAAAGGTGATGACCCTGCTGTGAGCTCTTCCTATGCCCAGAGAAGGCAAGGCTGTTTGGCTTTGAAGTCTGCAATGGCAACTGCACCTCCCTTGAAACCACAGGTGGGATTTTTGCTTTCTGAGAGCAAAACCACACTGGAGTTATGACGCTGTAGGAAGACAAGTGAAAATAGACCCAGTCATCAACAAGAAAATCAGATCTGGGAAGGAAGTGTGGTGAAGTAGCTTAATGTTACTTAAAAATGTGCCAGCTTAATCATACTCATTAACAATTCTTTGTAACAGGCAAAATCACATAGATAGAGAACCAGGGAAGAGGCCAGATTTTATAATCAACCCTGAAAAAAAAACTGCCAAAGAATAATAAAAGCACTGTGGAAAGAGGAGGAGCAAGTTGCCACTTTGGACATAAGCAGACCCTTGTACCAGGTATGCAGATTGTTCATCTTTGATCTGGTTTGTGTTGTTTTAGTTTCATTTCAAGCTTGCTATCTCATAACATGTAAAGGAATATATATTCTAGACAACTACCTCATTAGAGACCAAATTTGTTGCATAGAAAGCTGGATGTTTTCAATGACATGTAAAAATGCCATAGCTAAAAAGCATTAAAATAGCTACAGCTTGTTAGCACAGAGGGAGCCTACATGAGTACACCATGCAAATTGCTGTTCTTCCTCCCAGTGGACTGGAAATTATTGCTTGATTTTCTTCTAAATGACAAATGTGCTATGTTAAAGATATGATCTTACATCTTACACAATTTTATTTTCCTCATGAAAACTGGAGAATAAACTCTTCCATTTTCAATAACATTTTCACATATTCTCTGAAATCTGAATCCTCATCATTGCCCTGCCTCCATATCACTTTGGAAGGTGGCCATTAGGGTTTGGGGTGGGGAAGGGATGGCTCAAAGCTCTTCCACAATGTCACTAATAATTTTTAAAATGTCATTTTAAAATCTCATGGATACAATAGGTATTTCTGATTTAATTCTTGAATTTGAAATAACTGTTCATTTACAAACTTCTGAGTGTCTCCCACTGCAATGTGAGAGCAGCAGCTCTTTAACATTATGGAACACCATTTCAGAAATGTTTAAGTGTGTTAGAGGAGGAATCTTTCAAATTACAGGTGCCAAAAATAGTCACTTTCTAATTTATACTGTATAAACAGGTATGTATCATACAAGTATGAGAACAGGGAAGAGCTGAAGCATTCCCTGTGTACGGCAAAGATACAACTAACTTGCAATTATTTTCTGTTCTCTGAGGATATCAAAGAAGACAATATTGTGGCAAAGAGAAGCTCATTGAATACATATGACAATCAGGAGCTTGCCAAAAGCCTCTCAGAGACATGCTTAGTATAGTTAGTTCTTGTGATCACATCAAGCTATTCATGTTTTGTAAATTCAGATGGCTCTCCTTATGGGGACAGCCCGTCTCTCAGCTGACATTTGATGAGTACTGTTACCATTGCCACATCTCTGACAGTAAAGGAAGGCTACAGTAGATTAGATGAAGCATCAGAAAGATGTTGATGCTTGTCAGCAGTGAGGGCCAGTCTGGTGATCATAATTGAAAAAAAAATCAAAGGTTTGGGAGAGAAAGAGAGCTGCAAGCCAAGAAGCATCAGTCTAAGCTATAGTTCCCTTTCATTTTGCAGTACAGTGCTGGCATGTTGCACCAGCAAGATTCCCAGTCCCTTTAAAAAAGGAGATCTGTGTCTTCAGATTAAAGATACATAGATGATGAAATATGCTGTGACGTGAGGAGTGTGCTGTGTCGCTCCTAGCTAGCAGGGACATTAACTGAACTCATTTCCTCCTCCCTTTTGCAGGAGATCAGCAAAAGGGAAACAGCAGCAACTTGCTGGGGCCAAGGGGAGTATACATCCCTGAGAGGGCAGTGTTCTCTGGGGTGTGGTGTAGGGCTGGCATAGGATCCTGCTGGGGATGTTTGCATACCTAGCATCAGCTTATGTTACTTTCTTGCTATACACATTGACCCTGGAAAAGACTACTCTGCTGCTCTTGCTGCAGTCATTTAATTCTTTCGTATTGAATACGAAGAGGCCATCTGGAAGTCTTCTGTAACTGTATCATTTTCTGTAATTGATTTTTTCAGTATACTGGACTTCCATACAGTGACAGCAGGCCTTTGAGCAAGGCCATCAAGAAATTAAAATGAGACACACTACCTTGGCAGCTTCTAGGACACAAATGGGGTATCTAGAAAATTTAGGAGATTAGAGAAAAATATAGTTTTGTATGCAGTGGAAAAATACTAAGGAGGAAGCAGAAATTTTGAGAGCTGAGCAAACCACGACAGAAATGACTGTGGCTTCTAGATCCAGCTAGGGCCAATTTTTTCTCCTTTTGTTTTATGTGTCTTGAATAAAAAATCCACCTCTATAGATGAAAAGAATTTCCTATCATGACAGTGGAGAAATACTGGCTCAGGTTGCCCAGAGAGGTTGTAAAACCTCTGTCTTTGGAGATATGCAAAACTTGACTGGACTCAAGAAACCTGCTGTAAACAGGACCTACCTTGATAAGGAGGTTAGAGTAGAGGTTGTTCTTTTCCAACCTATGTGATTCTATGCCAACAGTAATGTGGTCTTTTTCATCTTCATATCAAATCCTAGTAAAGGTGGAGCTGTAGTGTTTAGTGATATATTACCTTTTAATATAACACTTATTTTAATATATAATTTAATAACAGGTTTCAGCAACATCCCTTTACATTCTATCTTTCATAGTTGAAAGAAAATACCACTATTCTGGTTCAATATCAGCTAGGTGATTAGATATACAGACAGGTACATGCCCTAGCTGGAAGCCTTCATCAGCAGTTGCATGTACAACCATAGCCCAAGTAGCAGTAACTAGAGAGGCAACAGCAAATATGATTCCAGCCCCCAGTTAAATTCTGAGACTCAGACCTGCCAGGAGATGGCATTCATTTGTTTAGGTAAATGTCATTATATCACACAGAGCAAACACATGGACACTTAGTGTCAGAAGGACCCTGTAGGGCATCATGGATGACGTGTACCAGCATGTGGATGGCTTCATGTTGGAGGAGGGGAAGATGATGAGTGTTTAACCCTGCTCGGCATTGCCATGTAGAACAGGATGTGAAGGATATGTTCCTCACTCAAAACAATGTGAATCCTTTTCTTTTTCTTTTTTATTTTTTTAATCTAGTCAAGTTATAATTATAGAGATTGGAATTTGGCTTCAAAACCTGGACTAGCCTGTCTACAACGATGAAGTGAACTAAGTTATTGAACCGTGGTCCTTGGAAGTGTCTTTGGGATTTTATAGTATGAGATTATGAGGCTGCCCAGTCTCTTTTTGAAGGATGCCTTTATGCTTAAGCTGAAAAGTTACATTAGTTTTTTAAAACTTTATCTTCTTATGATTACATTCCTGTGAAACCTAAAGTCAAACTGCTTCTACTGGAGTGACAGCTCAGATGTGAGTGAAGGGCCAAATGAAAACTATGTAGAGATCACATTTGACAAGGCCAGTTTCAGACAAAAGAAATGTTAAACAAATAGCCTTACACAATGGGAAATGGTGAACTTCTGCTGAACCTTGCTGATGGCTGGGTGCCAAACGAAAGTTTGAAGCTACCCGCATGTTCTCTTTTGGAAATCTCTCTGGTATTAATGTCCAGCATTCGTATACCATTTTAAATGGAAAATGAAGAGTGTTTAATTATCTTTCCAGGTTATGACAGCTGATAGAAATTAAAATGCTGTGCTTCACAGAGTGAAATCCTGCATACTGGTAATTAGGCAATATAAACCTAGCCATATGAAGCGATAAACAATAAATGAGAGTAGATGACTTTTACAACACAATGATAGTATCAAAGAAAATGAAATCATTCAGGTGTATCACCCTGAATGAGTGTTGCTTTCAGACTGCAGTCTGCTGCCACAAGTAGTAAAAGTGGTTGTGGTCTGGGTAACTTTTCAGAAATATCTACTTGGCTAGGCAATGCAAGGCAGGGGTTGTGGGTCGAAGCAATGTCTTTTTTCAGGCTAGATGGAGTTAGAAGAAGCTTTACAGCTTTCAGGACTACAGATCCTTCAAATTTTAAAATAAAACAGCAATTTCTCTGCCTAATATAAACCAAATCCTGGCCAGAAATGTGAACTCTTGCAGTCAGGAAAAGGCTCTAACATCTAACCACCTTGTCATTACCTTCTGATATTCCACTCTTCTTTTTTTTCTTTTTTTTTTTTTTTTAGAAAAAAGCTGCAGTCTAATATTTTAAATATTCCGATCATTGCTATCTGCAGTAACTGCAAAGAACAAATTACTAAAGGGATTGATCTCATAAAGTGAAATTCACTATTTGAAATGGAAAGCTGCCATCACAATCTGATGACACAAATTAAAAATGTAGAAAATACAGCTCACTGTTTGAGGCAAAATAAAAACAGAGCTTTGGCCAAGTTATTTTAAGGTGTGTCCTGGTCCTTATCCTTTTAACTTAAGATGAGTCTGAGCTTTACATCTTAATATTCAAAGGCAAGTATCCTGAGAGGCTGGAAGGTGTTGAAGTGCAGGTTTGTACCTTTCATTCTCCTGGTAGAAGAAGGAGGGATGCCATTTCTCCCCTTCCCTCTTCTACGATGCCTACAAAATGCTTGGCCATAACTAGAGCTTAGGAGCCCTCAAACCATAGCTTAGTATGCTGGTGAAGACAGACTAACTCTACCTGCATGCTTTTCAGTGTTCCCCAACTTTTAGATGATCAGGTCTTCAGAGTGAGGTTTCTGCTTGGGATCCTGAGGAGCTTCCACAAACCCAGTTATGGGTAAAAATTACACTGGTTAATTGCTGGGTTTGACCTGTTCTGCTTAAAGAAATGTGTCTGCTCTCCTCGCCTAGTACAAGTTCCTGAACTGAAGAAGGGTGGCTGATGACTTGGTTCCATTGGTGGCTTTAGGGGATTCCATTACATTGTGGGACAGGGCTTGCTAGTCAGGGTATGGAAGTGCCAGTGCAAATCCTTCTATGTGGAAATGCCTTTGAAATCTCCAGAGGATGTAGTGGAAATCTAATGAAAATATCAATTATACAAAATTGGCCTGGCAAGTAGTTTGTCTTCTGAGGAGATGCTGGTTAAAATTTCATTGTCAAATAGCAAGAAGAGCAGGATAGGTCAGTCCTTCTCAAGAAATTCTTGTTTGCAGAGATGTTTTGATCCCAAGGAGTTGTAAAAATAAATTACAAAGCAGCTCAGCCTTTCACATGGCCAGACAGAGGCAAATGGCGAGTATTTTAATACATGATATACTTGAATCTATACACTCCTTGCAAGATGATTTCCCACCTCCCATACTTCAGCTGACACCAGCTGAACACTGCCCAGTGCAATGACATACTCAGGGCTGTTTTCAGGAACAGATTCTAAACATTTCTATCTACAGACTAAATACAATTTAGTTTGCCAAGTGCAGCCTCTTCCCTTGGTTTGCCAAGTGCAGCTGAATGTAAGATGTATTTGTACTGAAGCGGGAAGACCTATGAAAAATGCACCCAGCTTTCTGTCCTTTTTCTCTGCAAAAACACTAATCCATGGCACAAAAATTACTGCAGGAGCTAAGCTAAACATTGTTTTTCTGTGTGACAGCCTGTTACTTAGGTGCTGTCCTATTGTGATTAATGAACATGGGCTCTTCCACTCCCTAACTTCTCTGCCATTTATGGTGCTAAACATGCTCAGCTAAAAGTAAAACACTTTGAGGCTGTTTTCTAGCTGCTAGCTTTAAATTTAATCAAATTAATGTACTGCTTCTCAGGCACCTTCTCTGTTGTAAAGATTTTATCTGCCTTGTCAGTTCTACCTGCTCCAGCCTATTAGCTTCAGCACTGCTGAGAGGGTTCAGGGTAGGAGAAAATTGAGCTTGAGATCTCCTGATTTCCAACTGTTGCTGCTGAGTATGTTGGGACAAGAAAGGAGGTCTCTGTTCTCTTCAGGCAGGAAACTGTAAATTCACAAGGATCACAGTTGCCAACAGTAAGGTGGCCTTCACCAGTGAAACCACACTTGCAGCCAGAGCCAGGTTATGGCCCTTCCCCACACCGTGGTCATGACATAGTCATAAATCAACCAGATCATTTCTGAGCCCAATGCACTGGGACTATCAGTTGCAACTGAGGTTGTGACAGGAGTACGAGAAGAACGGTACTGACTCTAAAACTTTGGTAAATTTGTATTCGCTATCACTGTCCAAAAGTTTCCACTCCACCTCTGAATGAGCAGGTGACCAACATCCGCTATGCAGAAGGCAAAGCTGAGCCTTAACACATCCATTATGAGAAAAAAAATGCTTCTTGAAGTATAGGCTGTACTAGGAAGAGTTTTGGTTTGCAATATGTTGGATAGGGAAAAAGAAAAAACCCTGTTATCACCCTGAAATAGATTTTCTACCTGGATTTCTGTAGCTGGGTTTTGATGGCTTTGTACAGTATGGTTTCAGGCATCAGGAACTAGAGCAGTGTGGGGATTCAGTTTGGCTTAGTGTCAGCAGCTTCATTCTCTGACGAGCTGGGCACTCCTCACCATCACTCTACGTGAGGTGGGCAAGAAATCTCTGAACATGTTTTTTTTCTCCTGGTTAAGAATCAGAGAGCCCAGAATTGTAATGGAGATTTAAGCCAGCCAATTTCCTAATCCTCTCCAAGAAAAGGAAGGAAAAACAAGACAAAACCAAAAGTTTAAAATTAAAAGAAGAGCTATTATGAATTCTTACCAAACTAAAAAAAAAAAAAAATTAAATTAAAAAAAAAAAAATCCATAAACTTTTTTCATGGAGCCTGATTTCCTGCAGACTGTCTTACATTACTGCACCTCTTGCACTGCCATAGCCCATAATCCAACAAATTTCTTAAGATACATAATCACAGGGCATCCAGCGACTAAGCTTTCTGCAAAACAGCTTCAGCTCTCCTCTCCTCATCTCCTGGACCTTTCTGTTCAACAGTTCCTCTCTCATGCAAGTTGGAAGATGCAAGTTCTCCCTGTCTTTTCCTGTGTGGCAGCATTAATAACGTCACTTTTCTCTACGTGCTTCTCTATTTTTATGAAATTTAGAGAACTTCGATTTTTTAAGTAACTTACTTACTAGCTACCTTGGGTTAATGCTGATCATGGTCTGATGGTAACAGCCTCATTTCCACAGGAAACCAGGCTGAAAGACTTCTCGCCTGCACTTGGAAGCTGCCAGTTTGACAAACTGCCAGAGCCTGCCTAAAAAAAAAGCAGACCTTTCCATGCTTCCTCCTGCAATTACTTTCCCATGGAGCATAAATGTGAACTGCCAGGCCATTGATCTCACTGCAAACAAGATATTGGCAACAGTGGCAGGAGATGTCTATGGGGATGCAGTGTCTGGGAATGACACACGCTGGCTGCCCATCACGTTGATCTGGTCCCTAAATGAAGAGGAGTCAGTGAAAGTGAGTCACAGGTCATTTGACATATTTTCATTAGGAGCTCTGAAAAAGTCACCCACTCAAAAGTTAGACAAGGCATGGCATATTACAACTTTATTTCAGCTTCAGTTCCCTTGCAAGTTCCTCCAGCTTTTGAACATAACCTTTGCTTTAATCTTTAGAGGAGCACTTAATGCCAAGTCAACACAATAGTCTGCTTCTTCCTTGTTATTGGGTGACTGATCCCATTTCTCTGTTTTAAGATTGAAAGGCTGATGGGAGAGGGAGCTATATGATCCTGAATGTGCTGGTGAGTGGCATGGCTCCTTCTGCTGCCTATGCTGGTTCAGCATTAACCCTCAGCACCCCTGCCAAGCTGGGGACTGGCACTGTGACTGTCCTGTGAACAGGGAGCTAAAGTCCTTAAAGTTAAAGCCATGGCTCTCTTGGGTTTGAGTATCCATCTGCCTAGGCTCTGGCTTTGCAGAAAGACCCTACACTCCTTGCAGCCGCAGTGGCAGAGCTCTCAGTGTCTGAAGTTGCATCTATGAACAGTGAGCATTTCTGTAAATCAGGCAAACAGGATCTCAAGCCAGTCAGCGGAAATCTGGGGAACCATTAGCCAGCAGCTGTTGCTGAGAAACGTATTGTGTGAAACCCAAGTAATAGTGGAAGTGGTGGCATTTGTGGACTTCCCATTACCTGAATCATATGATCACTCCTTACCTTCCTGCGTGCTCTGTCTCACTCTACAGCAAAGAGGAAAGAGTCCCACAGGACAGAGCTTCCATCTTTACACAGACCCTTTTACCCCAAGGCTGACACAGAGCACATCCATCCCATACACTGCACAAAATGCCACATGTGGGACAAAGCATTCATTTTTAAACCAGTTAAACCAGGTAATGTCCATATTTGAGCTAACAGCCTGGCCCAACAAAGAGTTATGCTGGCGTCACTTGGGAACAAGAAACTGTGGCACAGAGGAAGTCCTTGACTAGCTGATGATAGCAGGACGTGGGACCATTACCCACTCCTGCAGCTGAACCTGGTGTCAAACCACACATTAACCACATCTTCCTGAGGTCTGTCAGTGCAGCAGGAAAATGTGTGTGAGCCAGTGATCAATAGCTGAGAGAACTGATTTAAGTTGTATATGAAACTTTAATGGTGGCACTTCTGAAGTGCTTGAATTTTTAAATCTAACAGCACCAATTTAACACTGATGTTTGTGTAAGTGTTCAGGCTTTATATAAGGAACCCGAGCTCCCCACCATACCCTGAAATCCCATCCCGTGCTCATCAGAACCTACCCAGACCACCAACAAGGCTGAAATCCTTCAATGTGCTGCCTAGATTTCTGCCATGTGCATTTGTGGAGTAGCTGGTCATGGTTGCTGTCTTCTGGAGGGGATGGATGGGCCACTTTGATAGAAGTGTGGTGGGATAGCTCAGTCAACTGGAGGGTGTTTGTGAAGGATAGCCCAGGATGAGGAATTGCTCTGTGTGACAGGGCAGAGGGAATGGACAGAGAAATGCCCTGGGATGGGTGATGAAGCAGCTGAGAGCTTGTGGGTCAGGAATTCTGAGCAGCCTGGCATGGGTGATTTTGTCATGGGTGTCAAAGGGTGCAGAATGAGCAGCACAAAGTCTAGGTGGATGCCAGTCAGTAGTGGTGTACCGCAGGGGTCAATACTGGGGCAAATCCTGTTTAATACCTGCAGATGACACAAAGCTGGGAGGAACGTCTGATGGACTGGATGGCCATGCTGCCATCCAGAGGGACCTCCACAGGCTGGAGTAATGGGCCAGCAGGAGCCACATAAAGCTTAACAAGAAGTGCCAAATCCTGCCCCTGGGGAGGAACAAGGGACCAGTATGTGCTGGGGGCCAATCGTCTGGAAAGTATCTTGGCAGAAATCCTTCCATGGCTTCCACGTCCTGGCTGGGGTGTCCTCGTTGGGTGCAAGTGAGGCTGATAGCACTTCTAACTGTGTGAATATGTGCAGATAACCATGTAGATAGCTTAGATGTTACAACAATCATTTCAAGAGCTTGGCATGAAAATTGTTACGCTGGGGAAGGAACTGAGGCATCTGTTCAAGGGGTGCAAATGAAAACCAACAAGAGCTTGTACATGATCCAGTTCACAAACTTCTGCTCCTACCTTGTACCTTCAAGTCATTTGCCTGTTTTAACCCTTAAGAGATGGGATAACAGCTGTGCACCATTTTTTCCATTATGCCTGTCTTGGCCAGTGAAGTCACAACAATGTTCTTGAGCATTAGAAACAGAACAAGTTAATAACTGTACCCAGAATCCTGGGGAGGATCTCAATCCCCAGGGTCTCAATCAAAAGTCTGCAAAATGCCAAGGTTTCAACATTTTCTCATCAAAAGCTGGGACAGTATGTGAGAGCATGATGGAAATGACTGGAGAACCTTACTGTTGTCATACTCCAGTACAAAACGTGACTAAAGATATTCCAGGACATCCCAGTATGCTCTTGAGGCTCTGTTTGGAGGAAACTTCTACATCAGAAGAGGTGCTCAAGGAGTAGGATGGAGCAGAAGAGTGTCCCAGTATTGATTTGCATCTGTCCAATGGGCTGGTTTTGGTTGGAATAGAGTTAATTTTCTTTCTAGTAGCTGGTGCAGTGCTGTATTTTGGCTTTAGTCTGAGAACAATGCTGATAACACAACAATGTTTCAGTTGTTGCTCAGTAGCACTTACGCTGAGCAAGGACTTTTCAGTCTCTCATGCTCCGCCAGTAAGGAGGGGCACAAGAAGTTTGGAGGGACAGTTGACCCCAACTGACCAAAGGGATGTCCCATATCATACGATACCATGCTCAGCATGTAAAGCTGTGGGAAGAAGAAGGAAGAGAGGGATGACATTTGGAGTGATAGTGTTTTGTCTTGTCAAGTAACCACTACATGTGATGGAGCCCTGCTCTCCTGGAGATGGCTGAACACCTGCCTGCTGACAGGAAGTAGTGAATTTCTTGTTTTGCTTGTATATGCAGCTTTTGCTTTACTTATTAATCTCTCTTTTTCTCAACCCACATGTTTTCTCACTTTTACTGTTCTGATCCTCCTCTCCATCCCACTGAAGCGGGGAGTGAGCAAGTGGCTGTGTAGTGCTTAGCTGCTGGCTGGGGCAATGCCACAGCAGTGAATGCACAAATTTCTATAGCTGTTCTTGTTAACCAAAACCTCACTCAGTAGGAGAGATTTTTAACTGCAGCAACTACGCGACACATTAACCAACAGGGTTTATTCCCAACATGCTGAAGAAAGATGCACATGCAGAACTGGTTTTTACCTTTTCTTTTTATCACATGGAGGTGCCTAACCAACACAGAAGACAGAAATGTCATTTTTATATGACAGTCCTCCCATACCTGTACAGTGCTGCTCTCCCCGCAGCCCCGGCTGGGCAATGTCTGCTGGAGGAGCAAGGAGCTGGGGTTGTGCACATTGAAGTGGCTGGTGGTGCTGAGAACTGTTTTCAACAGGAGAGAGGCTTTCTCCTGAATTACTCAGAGCTCTCAACTAGAAGCCAGTCTGGGGTGAGATGAGACCATGGCATTAATTTTTATTTAGTTTAGACTGAGGTGAAATTAGTGGTAAATTAGTTTTCACTGTCCATACACAAACACAGCTCCTCTGGTAGGTCAAGACTTTCAACTTTATCATCCACTGCTATTCTCTCATCAAAAAAGAACTTGAAAAATTAGTAGCCAAAGGTCTCATCATACCATAATACAGAAATTATTCCTTGCCAAAGTCTGCATGCACAAAGATGCTTTGCAATTCACATCCTATTCTTTCCTGCTTCACTAGTTTTTGAGTCTGTCTGGAGAGGACTAATTACATGGTAAAAAATCACACTTCGTGAGTTTCATAGCTTAACCAGAAAAGTCCGCGTTCAAAACGTGGCACTTAGACCATGCAGTTGTCCCAGTAAGCAATAATCATAAAAAAGCTCTGGGGGAAGCAGTTGTTTGATTTTTATCTTGGTTTTCTAAATTATGCATCTAAGTCATGTTTCTAAGTTTACTCTCCATAGGGAAAGGCAGAAGTTTAACTGGCTTTTCCCTCTCTAACTGCTTTGGCCACAAAAGTTTCCACTGGTGGAACAAATTCCTTCCAAATGACAGTGAGCAGCCTCAAACTCAAGAGCCTCATCTACAGCCCCACGGGGGAACCTTACCCCACAGTGGAACCTTCAGCTGCTGTGCTTTAGACCTGTGGTAGTCAGGGAAAGGAGTATTTATTTGCCATGTTCCCCTGGGAGCTTCAGAGCCATCGCTGCTATTTACAGGCTGATGAAGCTTGGCATGACGTGGGTATGTACTTCTTGTTTTTTTCCACTTGCTTCTGGGTGCCTGAGGCACTGCAGTTCTGTTGTACATCTGCCCAGTACAGCAAGCATTTCTTTATGAGAAAAAAAAAAAAAAGGAGTGTCCTCAAGTTTCATAGTCCTTGGGACAGATCTGAGCTGTGTGACTGTAATTTAGCAATCAAAATTGTGCCATGGGAGTTAGTCTGGAGATGATCAAAGAATATAGCTGATGTTTCTTGTTCATTAGATCCCTTTTCCTAGATAAAAACTGGAAACAAAGCTCAGCTGTTCCTAGGGATGATGAGCAATGGCTAGGCTGCAGGAGGTGTTGCTCGTTAGCAGAAGTGCATGCTAGACTCAGCTGGAGGAGAAGGTGGATGGGGCATCCTCAATGTTCTCAGCTTCCCCCTTGCAGTGATGATGCTGAGCGCACCCAGACAAGAAGACCTAACCACTTACCTGACCTGGCTTACTGTGGGTTTTGCAGGCTGCTGAAGCAGAGATACAGGCAGCAATAGGATGCCCATGGGCTTCTGCAGGCAGGAGGACAGGCTTACCAGCGGTGCTTTTGAAAACCCCATCCTGCCGTTTACCAGCAAGGAGTGCAAGGCTTGTGTTCAGGGTCTCTGCTGCTCCCTGGCTCTTCTCAGGGGTGAGATTGTCAAGCTCACTGCTTTCCTTTATTTTTGCTTTTGCTTGCATTTGTAGGGTCCATGTCATGGTTCTCATTCTCTCGACTGTTTTCCCAGTGACTCTCACAATATGCTGCTTTGAGTTTGCAACTGAGGTCATGCTCAGTCAAAATTTACAGGTGAAGAAGGATTATAACACCAAAACCAGGTTTACCAAAAGAGGATCCACTTCCTAACAACTTCATTGTCAGTTGCTCTAGTGTTTGGGACACTTCAGTGTCCAAACATGTCTGATTAGAGAGACAAAAATAGCCTTTTGTAGAGCATTGGCTTGGGGTGGCATTTGAGCCACCCAGCTCATGGTAACCTCAGTTCAGCAACCCTTTGTTTCAGTAGGCTTCATGCTCGTTTCTCTACAGAGGTGTTCCAGCCTCAGGCTAGCTACAGCCAAGCAGGGCCAAAAGAGCAGAGAAGAGCAGGAACATCACAATAGCATAAGGGTCTATTTTCATTTCAGCACAAAGACAGATCCCATCATGGCTGATCATAGCAGTCATGCCTGCAAATAGAGGTCAGAATGCAGGTAAAGGGCTGAAGTATTGACTCAACCCTTTACTAGTAGGAGCTCCTTGGATCAGTGGAATATCTGGATGTGTGAGAAGTGCCATTTTCTAGGAGAACCTCTGAGTCACTCCCAGATTTCATGTCTTCATTCCCCAGGGCTTCTGGAAACAACTGGTGAGTATTTTTCTTCTGATGTTTTTATCATTCACATGCCAGGAACTGACAGGAAAGACTGAGCACACTATTTTTAGGTTTTTTTTTTCTTGTTTTGGGTTTCTTTTTTACATCTCATGGAGACTATGAGATGACTCAGGACATGAGAGGAATGTCGTTTTCCAGCTTGATGGTCACAGCATATCAGAGCCCAGGGCAGTGCCAGCATATTGATGGTGATGACTTGAACTGTGAGGGGCCTTGGTGCAGCCGTACCCCACCTAGCCCTGCCAGCACCACTTGTCATCCTGACCTTCTGTTCCAGTTTGAGGGCAAAAGGGCCTATTTTTTCCTTTCTGTTAATTTTAAAGAGATAAATATAGTCAGTTAAATGACCTCTTATTCCCATGGAAATCTTTAAGTTTAAAGCTGAACATGTGAAATTTAGCAGTAGCTTCTTTTTATTTTTAGGCTGCTCATTGTTTTGCTTAACGTGAGGTTATGTTGTGTGCCTTGAAACGCAGTTAATTAAGACAAGGTCAGCTAGCTTTGCAAAACAATGACTTGAGTCTTTATTTTGCTAAAAAACTATTTTGCAAGGAAAAAACAGTGTTACCAACAGCAAATAAAGAGTGTCCAATGTTGAAACATGAGTGAATAGAATCCTGAATAGTTTCCCAAATACATATTTTTGTTTGAACAGAGATCTCAGTAATTCTGGCCCTACTGAACTCTCTGAGGCTGAGGTCTAAATTTCACCCTGACTGTGATAAGACTGCTAGGCCTCCACTTTTATCACCCAGAACATGAGCTGCAGGCAACAAGAAATGGTCATCTATAAGAAAGAAATTATATTTCCCATAACAGCAGTTCTGAGGAGAACCCGAACAAGAGGTGCTGACCAAAAATAGGCTGTGATATAAAATTGGCTTGGAATTGAGACCCTTCCTAGAACTGTCCAAAGCTTTTTATTTTCCCCATGGTGAATGCAGGGCTAATAGGACACGTGTTCATTAGTCTGCAGAAGGTTATTGTAATGAATAATGGATGTGACAGCAACCCCGAGGTAACTCAGTGACTCTGAAGCTGCTTCCTGATTCTCCCATCTTTGGCTTTCATCTTCTCCAATTTCTGCCTTCTGCCACATACAGAAAAATAAAAATGAAAAATTATTGGGACTTTATGAAAAAAAAAAAAGAAGAAAATGAAACTACACACTAGGCAGCTTTAGGGAAGACTTTGCTTAAGGGTCAGGGAAAGGAACCTGGTTATGCTGCCTCCTTGAATAGACAAGCTTTTTCCCAAACTTCAGCTAAAAAGGCTGTGAAAGGATGACCATGTTTTCCATGCTGTGGAAGTGTGTTGGCAACTCCTTTCAAGAGAGTTACAATGATGTTTTTGAATGAGATGACCAGACCACAGAACAGTTGAGGGTGGATATCTCTCCAGGTGCTTTTGAAGGTGTCTAATCTAACCCTCCTGCTTAAAGGAGGACCAGTCGGATCAGGTTGCCCAGGACTACATCCAGACAGTGCTTGAATTTCTCCAGGAATGGAGACCCCACAACCTCTCCTGACAGCTTGTTGCCTTGTTGATCCACCTTCACAGCAAAGAAGTTTTTCTTATGTTTAGGTGGAATTTCATATATTTAGTTCGTGTCTGTTGCCTTTTGTCCTGGAACCACTGAGAAGAACCTGTCTCCATCTTTACCCCTTTCCATCTATTTTTATGTAGAATGAAAATGGAAGAATCCTCACTGAAGATGAACCTGAAAGTTGGACCTGAGAACGACTTCTTTGGAGAACCAAAGTTTAGTTTGCTAAAATGCAAACTATAACCGTCCTTTGGTTGCACTGAAGCACGTGCTATGCATGTGCTATGCATTTGCTATGCAATTGCTGCTAGTTCATGTAAGCAAAAAGGCAGCTTTGCTACCAGAGGGCTGCTCTCTGCCCCTCTGGGTCACTCTGGGAAATCGTGGGAGGCTTTTCAGGCTGAACCCCAAAGCTGCTGCTGCCAGAGAGCACAGTGATACCCTGAGGCTTTAGGTATCATCTGTAGCTCCACAAGAGCCCTGATCATCATCTTCTGTGTCAGAGGGAAACACAAAAGCCTGTTTGCCAGATTATATGAAATAATTGTACTGACAAGCCAAAATCTGTACCTGGTTCCCCTGGAAAAAGCAAGAGCAGCTTTACCTGAGTTTGGATTCACCCCAAAGCTGCTGCAGGCAGAGGTGATGCCAGGCTGCATCCAGAGATGGGAGGTCCCTGGCCACCCTGCAAGGGCCAGTGCCTCCTGTTTCTCTCTTCAGGCAGAAAAAGGTGATTTGGGCAAGCAGGTGCTCTCAGTGCCATGTGGAACTGTCAGGACAGCCTCTGCACACATGAGGAGGGCACAGAGACATGCGAGGAGAGGTGAGCAGAAACCAGAGCTATGCAGGGAGGGACTACTGCCAGGGATTGGATGAAAGCAGTAGGGGCTGCTGGCTCTTCCCAGGCTAAGCCCACAGAGGGACTGCACAGCTTGGTAAATGCCTGCAGAGACACCACTGAGTGTAGGCAATGGTGTGGGAGGGGAACAGGAGTCTTTTTGAAGGTATGAGGTAGAGAGCTGAGGCTAGGTTGCAAATATCTGATCAGGCAAAGCTCAGAGCAAATGCCTACAATTTGCATACAGTGCCCTGCTACCTCTAGAGAGGGACAATTTCTCCATTCATCACCTTTTGAGATGTGGCTGTGCAGGGATGTTCCTGGTGAAGGAGGTTGGACCAGCTGGGTACTGCTTACTTTCCTGTGGTGCTTTCACACAGAGCACCTGGGTGAGAAAGAAGGGATCCCACGAAGCTCAATTTGTATGAATTTTGCATGGAGCTCTATGTTTAGGCTAGTAGTCTTATTTATTCTGAATTTTGATTTTTCTGGGAAGAAAAACATTTGGTTCTGAGATAGCTTTGAATGCTACTTTATCTCCTGGTGGCTGTTTTTAATTTGACATGGAAGACAGTTCTGTACGTGCCTTCTGTGACGTGCCTTGTTAGAGACATAGATTGAAGTTCCATATGCTATGAAAAATGTTCCCTGAGCTACAGTACAGAGAGCATGCTATGCAATGCCTGCTAGACCACTAGCAGAAATGCTCATGTGAGTCATGACAACATCAAGCTTTGAACGAAGGCTGAAGGGTTTGATTCCCAAGCTGAAACACCGAGACTCTGTCTTCCAGCTGAGTCTAATGAGGTGCACCTTCCCAGAGCTGATTAGAAGTCTTGAGTCTTGTAGATGAACCTTCTTAGAAGGCTTATCTTTGAAACAAGCTTCACAGTTAACCAGCTTTACTAAACAGACAAAGAAAATATGAATGAATGGATGCTCATGGTGAAACAGGTTGTAAGACAGTCTCTTTGGTAAAATGTTCAAAACCATAATCTCCTTGGAGATCATTCTCCCTGTGAAATTAAGGCTTGAGCTGAGTGGTTGCAGACTGAATTCCCTTCTGTAGATAAATGTGATCTGCTTACCCTGATGGGGTAGGCCCTAGGTGGATGCTGGCTAAAGCATCAGCATCAGGTACTCTGTTTCAAGTGCCCAGCTTTGAATTCTGATATTGTGGGATCATCAAGTGCCATAAGTGCAAGTAAACTGGTTACAGAGCCTGGGAATTAAACCATGGAGTCACAGAATGGTTTAGGTTTGAAGGGACCTTAAAGATCATATAGTTCCAACCCCCTTGCCATGGGCAGGGACACCTTCTGCTAGAGCAGGTTGCTCAAAGCCCATCCAACCTGGCTGAACGTGGATCCAGCCTGTCTTTGGATCTGAATCCAAGTGGATTCAGACCATCACTTTGATTTCCACAAGAGGAAAATATTTCAGAGCTGCACTCAGTTTTATGTAGGTTTTTTTATCCTTTACATGAAAAGAATAAAGTCCAAGCATGCAATTGGGCTTGTTTGGAGTCAAATTCCAGGTCAGTTGTGGTATTGAAAAGTATTTGCCTCCTATCAACATTAAAGGCTGAATGTACAAATTCTTTCTAAAAATACTTGGTGTTTTCAAATATATTAATTGTTTTACTTTTGTGTTAACAGTCAAAATCCACTGAGCAGCATCATTGTCTGGTACAACCACCCACTCCCTGCAGTTTGAATCTGTTGACTCTAGTTTGATACCACAGATCCTTTTAAAATGCACAGCGTGCTACTATATCCTTAAAGTTCAGATAGGTTTGAGATTGCTGTTCTTGTCCTCTGGAGACAGAAACTAAGCACAAAAAGTACCAGCTTGGGATGTACCAAAGTAGATCTGTATCAGAAAAATATGTTACTTGCTTCTATGACAACATTGGAGACATACAAGAAATAAGACACTACACATCCCACACATTATAAAGATAAAACTGCCTGCTATCCTGAAGTGACCATAAAGCCTAATCATCAGCTCCAGGACTTAAAAGGTTAACGTTCTTTATTCACATGTTTGTGTGACTAAGGTGTCTTATGACTGAGCATTATCAGTCTGCCCTAACTTCAGCAGAATAACATCTTCCACCATGACCCTCAACAGAGTCTTGAGTTGACTGTAGCATTGGTTCAACTGTTTGAGTTCTCCACCTGGAATACAAGGTCAAGAGATTGTTTGTTTTTTTTTGTTTTGTTTTTCTCTTCCATCCTTTGAAGATAAAATGGTTTGCTTGAACCTTGCATACTGTAAAAATAGCATAAGGGTGAGAAGAACATGAGGTAGGACTTCTGTGCCCATGTAAAACTTGTTTGAGCCTGTCTTTGTGCAAGAACTGCCTGCCGTTTTCCTGACCTCCACAAGTGATCTCAGTGTTGGTCAGGAAGGCAAAACGCCACTTTTGCCTCAACAGCATGGACTCCAGGCCCCCCAAATCCACCAGGAAGCTTGGGGTCTTCCACCCTGGGGCTCATAGCAGATATGACTAGCTTAGATGGCAGGAGGTGAGATTTCCAGGATGCCTGGGCCAGTAAAGGTAGCAGGGGATGCAAGGGAAAACATTACTTGAGGTGCCTGTGGGGTGGCCCTATGACAGCTCCATCTGACACCCCATGCTCCCCCTTCCCACAGGCCTGGGGCACCCTCTGAAGCCCCTGGAGCTTCATGGTGGCCACAGGCTTCACAGTACTCAGCTCACTGCTTTAGATGGCCTCAGCCAATGTCAGGAAGCAGCAGGAGGCTGCCCCAGGAGAGGACATGTGCCAGCAGTTAAGGGTACCCACACTGACCACCTGCACCCAAGTGAGGTGACAGGGCCAGGTGCCCACAGCAACAGGTTTCCAACAGCCCCATGATCATGCAGAGCAGCAGATCCAGGCTAAGATCAATGCAGGAAGGACAGACAGCAAGTCAGGAGGAAAACCCATGGCACAGCTCAGCCATGGCCTGGCAGCTCTTGGGCAGAGAGGTGAGAGTGGTCAGGGCAATCAAGGCCCATTAATGTCCTCAGTCCCACCTATGGAGGAGTAACTTCAGGTGTAACTGCACTCCTACACACACCCACACAGAAGGTGTCGGTAGGAATTAAGGATGGAGTCCCACAGGTGAGAAACACTGTACTTTCCTGACTGGGACCTGTCTCATTAGTTCAAAGGACAAAAACTGTCTGCTGCCTGAAGGTGACTGCAAATGAGTGGTTTGCTTGGGCTCCCTCCAGGAGCTCTTTGAGATGGGGAGGTTTGAAGGTAATGTGCTTAATCAGTTTTCTGCTTAGTCGGTGTAGGGAAGTGGAGGGTTACTTTGCCAAAGCTGTATATCTTCTTAGCTCTCTTCCAATGCTGCTTGAGCCAGTGGGAGTGATGGGAGAAGTTTCCTTATTAGTGACAGCTTGTAATTGTGAGCTTGGCATCTTGTGGATCAGAGAAGATGAAATAATTTGTGTTTCTGTCCACACAAGGCTAGAAGCAATGCAGAGGAGGCAGCTTTAATTAAAACCAGCTGCCATAGATCATAAAGCAGCCTTATCAACTTGCAGGCGCAGCACACCATGCTCTGGAGAGTGCCAGGCTGTGGGAAATGGAGATGGCCCACAGCATGAATTGTAATAACAAAGCACAGGCAAGGAGCAGTGGTATCTACTGCAAAACAAACCTATTGACCCCGCTTCTTACTTTTTCTCTTGAGAAAGAGACCCCTAAACCCAGCCTACTCCATGATGTGATGTGGATGTCAGCACTGTGCAGCACAGATGAGTCTGTGCCTCTGGGACCACGCTGTGAGGCTTGTCTGTTTGTCCTGTGATCACTGTGTAGTTAAGGCTTTGGGTATCAGAAGTCCTGGAGTCTCATCCACTCCCAGTGTGTATATAGGTCTGAAACGCCTCTAGATTCCTGTTGCTTAAGCACTGAATGACCTCAGATATTTGAAGCGTTACAACAGCAGTGTTACACACAAAACATTCTATACTATGATTGTGCTGAAAGATTGTATCCAATAGTGTCAGCTCATATATATAAATCACTTTTAAAAAATGAAGTAGCATTTCACCTGGCTTTTTGCGTGCTGCAGGCTAAGCCAGGCTGGAGGTCTGTATTCTGCTCCTGACCATGGATTTGCATTGCTGCAATCTGACATGATGCTTAGCAGAGTTCAAACTGGGAATACGCCTTTATTTTTCGTTGGAGATTTGAATTTGCTGAAAACAACTAGATGTATTACTCATTTGTATCTCCTATAGAAGTCATAGGCCATCTTTTCCTGGACTGCATTCAGTGAAACAGATTTCCTTGTAGTACAGCTATGGGGTTGACAAGTTTGTGTGAAACTTCTGTTAGGTATGTGCGAAGAAACTAATGGAAGTCCCAATGCACAAGAGACTATAGAATTACTAAATTCACTACCTCTAAGAACTTGAAAATCATGAGTCAGGCCTTAGTCATAACTTTTTTTTTTCTCTTTTCCGTTTGTTGTTTGTTTGTTTGTTTTTAATACGAGGAAACCTCAGGGTCTTTATTTGCTTACTGGTTTGTGAACATTGAGTTCTTGTTCTCAAACACTCAGGCCCTCATAGTTGGGGAATTAAATCTATTTCTAAATGAAAAGCCAGATTCTCTTGCAATAGGAGTCCTAGAGAAGATGGTCTTTAACTGCAAGTTTCATAACTTTTTGGGGGTGAACTGAAAGCTCCTAAAGTCTAATGGTAACACCTAAAATGGACCTTCTCCATATGGACTTGTTTGTAGCACAGGTTATCACCACTGATGTTAGGAACTGGCAGCTGGTTTTAAAAACCTCCCAAACTAAGCTTTTCAAACCAAGCAAAGGGTTTGAGGAGTCTGAGGGAAGAGCTGCAAGAATGTCTCCAAATAATGGCTGTGAAAAAAGATATTTCCTGCCTCCCGCTTGTTCAGGAGGAGCCAGACCTCATGCAGTCTGTGCCAGCAGCAGGGGCAGAGCAGCTGGTAAAGCATAGAGATGCCCTCTGCTCTTGCCTTGGGATGACACAAAGCAGTTATTTTAATCCTAGGTCTGAACTGCTGCCAAGCTTTATTTTAAAAAAAAAAAAATTGTATATATAAAATATATATATATATATATAAAGGAAGGCAAGCATGCAAGTCATAGAAAACTGGTACATTCTGGGTACACATTCTGGGTACATTTTAGCCATGTGAATAATGGTGCATGTGTTTCCATTTACCCTTCACTCCTCTGGTCTTCAAACCTAACACTCTGGACCGTCTTCTTCACTCTGGCAGAGGCATGGTGGCAAGCATATCGAGTGCAAATGCCCAGGCACTGTATTTTGCTGGGGTGGTGAGGTGTTGGATCAGCTATAGCAAGGAATAGTCTGCACACACAGGGGACTCAAAACTTCAAATGTAGTAAAATTTCTTATCAGAAAACAACAGCTACCTCTCTCATCTCCTTCCCTTCGCCTTGGAAGACAACATAAGCAAAAGAAGTTTTTCAAAATTCATCTGTTTCTGGTAAATGCTGCCCTTAAATACCTGTAACTGGAAAATTCAAGGTTGCAGAGTGCCTTTTGGAGAAGGTACATTGCACTGGTCTAGAAGTGATGTTGGATAAGGTTGATCAGCTGTCACAGTTACATTTAACCACCTAACATTTCACCTTGTTTTAATGCTATTAAGCATTTTGTTTCAAAGCTGATCTCTTGAAACCAGGTCCCTGTTTGTGAGGAAATGGTACACTTCCAAAGCAACACGAGTTGTGCTTCCTCCTGTGCTCACCTGGGTTTGGAGGTCAGTATCTGAGTCTCAGGTTTCACTGAAATCATTCAGCACAGCTTTGTGGACAACCTTTTCACCTTAACAGTTAATCTCTTCTGCTGGCAACTGTTACTGTTTATCAATCCAAATTGAATGTCTCTTCCTGGAGCATGTCCCAGCTAGGAGAACCTGGTAGGATGGGGACAGCTGATTCTGAAAAACTGAATCTCTAATCTCTAAATCTTAAAAGGTGTTAAATCTCTGCACCAAAAGCTTATTGGGCTACACCATCCAATGCAGCAGTCTTGTTGTCAAAGACCATGCAGACATTCAGCTTTAGTGTTCCTCAGTGCTGAAATAACTTTAGGAAGAGGATCAGGGTGCGAGGATCAGGGGTGCTACCTCTTTCAGAGCTGGCTTGGGTGTTGCAACTTAGGGCTTTTAAAAACTTACCATGCCGGCAGGTTGCCTGCTCTCACACGTGCTTGCAGCTTTTGGCAAGGATTAAGTAAAGGTGATGTGTGACAAGCACAGCATCACTTGAGTATGGTGTTGTGAGCAGCTGGGCCAAGAAGAGCAGGATTAGTGCCTACAGGAAGCTTTCACCTGGAAAACCAAGCACTGACTCAAGCAGCCATAATGACTTTGAGCACTGACCTCCTGTTATTGCTGACTGTAGGCATTCCACATGGCTGGAGATGGTCACTCGAATGGGAGATGTTCCCGTTCTGCTCAGAGGGAGCATGAGGAAAGATGGAGAAAGGACAAGGAGGGGAGAAAAAAAATTGGATGCTCTGTTACCCTGTCCTAAAAGTACTAAAAAGTTTAAAATGAATTTTTATGAGCATCTTGAGGACTCAGGAGATTCAGGTAGGCCACACCTGGGCACATCATCTGGGATGAAAGCTCTCCCAGCTCTCATTTGCTACTGATGTAGCAAAACAGCTCCTATCTCATCCCAGCTGGTGAGGAAAACGGCTGGTATTTTTACCTAATACAGAGCACAATCCTAATAAAGCTCTAAAGCTTCTAACATTGAAGCTGCAAGGCAGATGGTAGAGGTGCTACTCCAGTGGAAATCACAGAGGAGGGTATGTTGGGGGGTACTGGAAGTCTTTTAGGGTCATGGTCCATTCCTCTCCCCATCAGGCTTAGTCCCTCAGCATGAGATTTGGAGACAAGAGATGTCTAGTACTACTTACCTCCGTGGAGTTGCATATCAGTTTCTGACGGTCAACAAGTGATACTGCTTTTATTCAGGCTTTTAAGATGTCTATATACCTTTAGGTTTGGTGTGCAAAGTGTTCAGTGTATATATATTTTTATTTTCTCTTTGCAAACTCTTTGTGGCTTTGACCTTTCAAGGACTGTGAAATGAATCAGTGTTTTTAAGAGTGCTGAGCCAATGTGGAGGCACCTGGTCTTTGTTACCTTTTTTTTAACCAGGGATCTTCAGCAAGCTGCTTAGTTTCTTTTGACCTTCCTTTCTTCATTGGATTAAACACATGTTGAACTTTAAAAAAAAGATGCTGTAAGAGACTCAACAGTAATGTAAATTGTGAGTGAAAAATGGGGATTACTTAGAGTATTAGCATAGTGGAAATGGAAACTTAATGCAGGATATCAAACATACAGTATATTTAAAATATACATAAAATTGGGGTCTTATATTCTGCAGAACTTTTAAATGCCTCCTAAGATTAGTAAGTGCTAGCTAGCTGCATAGAGGGTGCCATGGAGACTTACCTGGAATTTCTTTAAATTTGCTTGGAGATTGTGTGATGCTCATGAGGCATAAGGTCCTGAATCAAATTTCTAGTGATAAACAGCACATTTATCTCTATGCATTTGTGACCCATGCAGTCATGCTATTCTTCTGCTAAAGATAAATCTAGAGTGGGGCAAAGCAATGATATCATACTCTGATTAAGGACCTGGATAACAGGCTGAGAAGGGCAGAGGACAGCCTGTTCTGCCAAGCCAGACTTGCTGCATCCCCATTCTTGGACAGGGCTTGCATAGCCTGGTGGCACGGATTATAAATGTCTGCAACAGGTCTGCCTAGGCTGCTGAGTTTACTAGTTGTAAACAAGTCTCCAGCTGCACATGACGCAAGCTTGGATATCTCTTAAGCAGTCCTATGAGCTGTGGTACCTCGCCTCTTTTTGCAGGCGTTTTCAGATCCAATTGCAAAAATAGATGTTTCCCATGTTTGCTCTGAGCATAGTTAGGAGAATGACATGAGGTGCTGAGTATTCATTATTGGAGCTTTGCTTTGCTTGGCACAGAAATTAGAGATGCCTGAGATCAATCTCTGCTTTATTTCTACCTGCTGGGCACAAATTATTTCAGAAAGAGCTCAAACCTGTGTTTGTGTAATGAAACGCTGTGCTGACTTCATTTGGTGTGAAAACAGCCTGCACAACTGCGCCGTCCTGGAGGGACTGCAAAACACAAGCCACTTTTTACCTCAGCCTCCAAAATTCTGGCTGAAGACATGGTTGCAAGTACTAAGGTTCCAGGTAGGCTTACAAGTAAGTTGTCTTATGGAGATAGTGAACAGCACAACTAATGACTAATACACAGAAAGTTATACAATCAATATAGACTTCGAAGAGACATTTGAGGTAATAAGCAAATAAATGAAAGGACCATTAACAGCAAATCATCCTATAGGTATTTAGATAAAGAATACTTGCAATATTAAAATAAAAAACGTGAAAAGATTGGAAAATCCTCTGAAAACTGAATGACTTTATCTTTACTGACATCAGTCAGCTCTTGAGTTAATAAATCAAACTTTTGGGCGCTAAAGTATCTCATCAGGAGTGTCAGTAGCTAAGGTATGAGGTTGTTCTTTGTCAGAGGCTTGGTGTGTGTGCATAGTGAGAATAAACTGATGATTTTGGATTTGTTAGGCATCAGAAGTTCTCTCTGGAGAGACAGATCCATCTGTTTTCCCAGCCTCTGCCTCATTTCTTTGCTTGGTTACGTGACTTCCCTTCGAGAACATTTCCTCTGGATATTGCTCATAAATATTTCCAAGAAAACAACAAACTATTGTTTGGCTTCTGTCTTTATTTTGTTATTTGTTTTGTTTTCCCTGGATGGTTTTTCAGCAGGGAGCATTACTGCTGTTGGTCTTTTCAGCAGGTTGGGAGGGAGAGTTTATTGTTTCTGGATTTGGGCAGTTTGTTTGGATGGTGGTTGACTTTGTTGTTGTTGTCTTTCCCCTCCATTTTTGGCAGTCTGGGGAAGTGCGTGGTTCCCTGCTTTGTTTTTTTGACCGTTTGTGAATTATTTATACAGGCAGTCTTTTCTAGGGGATGAGGTTTTTGTTGGGTTTTCATGTTTGTTTGTGGAGTTTGTTACATCTTGGGGCATTTTTTTTGTTCAGCTTTTGTTATTCTGAAATTCAACTTGGTAGCTTCCAAATGGCTTCTGTGGCTGGTAGCTTCTGTAGCTGTTACTTGACAGTCTGATTTACAGCCTTAAAGGTCTTTGCCCTTCGTTCCCAGGCTACCCACTGCTCAGGGAGAATGGGGCACAGACTTGCTTTCTTCCTTGAGAATATCATGGAGCATGTCCACATTCCTGGGCAAAAAAAAGAAGGTGGTGACTGGCAATAGTCAGCATGCACTTGCAAAGGGTTAATTATGCATGACCAACCTGATTGCCTTCTGAGAATAGATGACTGAATCTATGGATGAGGGAAAGCAGTGGATGTCACTTACCTTGACTTTAGCCAGGCTTTCAGTGCAGTCTTCCCTAGCTTTCTTGTATCCAAGTTCAGATGTTGTGGTCTGGATAGGTGAACTACTAGATGTGTGGAAAACCTGGCAGGATCATTGGGTCAGAGTGTAGTGGTTAGTGGCTTGTACTTTACCTGAAGGTTGGTTACAAGTTGGGTTACTCAGAAATACCTCCTGGAACCTGTCCTGCTCCTGCTTTGGGAAGGAGGTTGCCTAGAGACCTCCTGAGGTCCCTTTTGACCTGAGTAATTATGTTATTCAAGCAAGCTGGTGTCAGCTAGATGTTGATGTCAAGAGCACACAGTGCAAACTGCCTATTAAAATTGTTTTGTGTAGAGGCCTAGTTGTTTTTTGGCCAAAGGAATGGAGACAGACTTTGATCGTATAGCCAGATCTGTTGTTGCAAGGATGATTGCAATGATGGAAGATGCACTGATGGACCATGTGTGTACTGGCATCCTTGTTCATTCCTGAAATAAACTTATTGCACACAAACTACATACACACTTCATTTTTTTACTAAGCTGTTAAGAGCAGCACTTTGCAGCCATGTCTAGAGCCTGAGCAGGAGCAGTAACCCTCTCAACAGATTTCCTTCCCTTAGTGACAGTTAACAACAGAGGAACTTCTGCTTCAGTATGCACAGGAGGGATGAAGGGAAAGCAGCCTTCAGCTGGCTTCTAAGCATTCATGGCCCATTCAGAAAAGCTTGGAGATAGTTTGAATCAGCTCTGAAACAGAATTGTGCCTTTAAAGCAAGCGTTTTGGAAGGGATGAGTAGTGAGCCAACAGCCAGGTCATCTGAGACTTGCGTTAGCACTCTTCCTTGATTTTTAGGCTCTGCATAATTCTCTGTGGTGCCCAAGTAGTGCCTCTGAGGTATATTTCCTGAAGTGGTGAACATTAAAAAACAGCAACAAAAGAAGTTCCAGACATGTTTCTTCATTTGCTCTACAACCCTGCAGGTACTTGGTGGTCACAGTGGATGTTTTGTCCATCTAACTTAGCCAATTCCCCAAAAAGGTCACCCCCAGAAAGTGCTCTATCCCTAAAACATCCCTTCAAATAAGTTTCTTCCTTTTTTTCTCCCCCTGCCCTCCCAAATTTAATTGGGGTCTCCAGTGTAATAAGCCAACTTAAAAAGATAGAACAAAGTTTACAATTGGTTGAAAACATGGTGAAAACTTGAATTTTCTGGATTTTTAGTTGAACAATGTTTCAATTTTAAAGCTAAAGTATTAGAGTGGCTTTTTTTTCCTCATTCCTTTTCATTACTCATTCATTCACTAAGGGTTATGAGATGGAGGGCACTTCCTCCTGCTGTGCTTTCTTCCTCGTCATCTTCCCAAATCCACCATGAAGATCTGGACTAAAAGACTATGGCTCCTGCAAGTCTGAACCGGTATCACCTCTCTTGCCACACCATTATCCAAGTACAGAAAAACTGGTCCTAGCCTTCTCAACAAAAACTCTGACCTGGCAGTGCCAGGCTTATTTAAACCTGAGCTTCTCTGAAGCTGGTTTATCAACTCTGTCAAAGGCAAAAATTCCCCACTGAACTCTTCTTCTAGGTGGAGCCTGTTTTGAGTTTTCTGACACCTCTGTGAGTAGACTCCTAAAGTCAATAGTACATCCAGTCACATGCTCTAAAAGGAACCTTCTGGGCAATAAAAGATTTTTTTTTACTTTTTTTTTTCCGCAGCAGTGATACCTTGGTTGATAAAAGCACTTTTATCCGTATTTATCAATCAGGAAATGGAGAAATGTGACCCTGTGTGGTCTGCTGGGCTTAGACAAGGTCTATCAGTGCTTCAGTTTTGATTCTTTACAGCTTTCAGCTCACTTAGGCTTGTCTTCAGTGGTTTGTCTTCTGACTGCTTAATTTATCTGAAGGCTGATGTGGTGTCTGATCCCCCTGTTTTGGGTTCTCTGTGCTGGCAGCAGAGAGAATTTAAACCTTAACATCTGCTCAGTTCTTCATCTGAATGAAGCCTTCCTCACTTCCAGCCGTAGAGGAGCTGGTGAAGCCTTATTTAACTGCAGTCTACTGAAATATGCCAGTGAAAGATAACTGGGTGAAAGGAAGTGCTTGTGCTCAGGGTTTGTTTTTCCACTACTGAAATAGCTTTTTTGGTTATCAGTGGTAAAAATGAAGGAATACTCTTTCACTTATATCCTTTTGGACTAATTGTCAGAGCAAACTGAGAGTCTCTTCCTATCACAAGCAGCAGTTCTTACTGAACAGAAGATTAATTACATTTTCATTTGATCATGTTTGTATCTGCACCTGCAATATCATATGGTACGAGTGAATTTCTAACCTAATGCTTTCTTAAGGGACTTGAATAAAAACCAAAAAAGAGGCCTGATTCACCATTATGTCAAACAAGGAGAGGTGGTCTGTGTCTCCATGGATCAGAAGGGAACATCTGCTTCTAGTATCACTAAAGGATGAGCCTCTGTGTCCTCAGTCCAGGAGAACTGACCTTGTAGCATGAAAGATTGCAATGAGCAACTCACCTCTGCCCTGTGGTTCAAGGAAGAACCAATGCAGCAAACCTTCCTTACTAGGGTAGCTTTACCTGCCCCAGCTGGCTGTGGTGGACCTCTGGGATTTTGTTAATTGAAGAAGCTACTCAGCACCATGGCACTAAAACTTGCCTAAATTTAAAATTTAGCACTAGCAAGAATCCCTTTATCTCTGAAAGGAGCGGGGGAAGTGTGGGGTAATGTTGGAGAGCAGAGGAGGTGGCACAGTTACATTAAAACTGTTTATTCTTGCATTATATAGATTATGTTGAAGGCTTTAAATTAAACTCGGTGTATTGTAACACTTTGTAGATATGTGTTCTTGTATATAACCTTAATAAGTCCAAACGTGAGGCCAGCATGACTTGGGAAAATCTCCAGAGCTTGGACCAAAGCAGGGTTTGAAAACAAAGTTATCAGAGATTGAAAAGAAGATGCTATGGGTTAGCGTGGGTCAGGACCTCAAGCCCTGTTCCTGACTTGCAATCTGGGTTCCTTCCCTTACCCACAGTGAGATCTCCCACCTGGGAAGAGATGCTGACTTTTCATTACACTGATATTTACTGAGTCCTTTTTTTTACTGCCCTAAAATACATTTATAAAAGTAAAAATGAGCAGGCAGATACTTCAACACCCTCATGAAAATATGTAGAAATATTATAAGCTGATGTCACTCCTGTCTCCTTAAAGGGAAAGAAATATCTGTGATATAAATATGCAATTAAAATTAGTACCAATTAGAGAGTTTCAAGGAATGAAATAGGAGTTTGCTGTGAGGTAGAGCTGGTTTCCCTTTTGTCTGCATTTCTAATTTGAAACTCTTTGACGTTAGGATCTAATCTTAATAGTTGATGCTCAGCTTCTGGTTTTGTCATGCAAGTTAAATGTCATGGGCCAGACTCTGATGTAAACTCATATTTGCTTCAGACCTTTGATGCATGTTGGTGGTGTAAGGATATCCACACCTGTAAACTGCTGTATACATGCAGCAGTGTATGCTTTTGCATGAATTGGCTTCATTTGTTCATGAGCAAAAGATAAAGATGTCTCTTGTGCCTATAGGTGCCTGCACACATACAAAGAGGAGATGTCAGCAGCTTAGGAAGATGCTTTCAAGCCCTCGTGTTCCAGTGATGGGCATTTCAGTATTGCAGGACACAGTGGAGGGTCTGAGCATCCATCTATGCAAATCCATCTCCCTTGCAACTCAGTGCGAGTCAGCAGATTGACGGCAGTGCTCTTGATGCAGCACACGATGGAGGGACAAAACTGAAGTGATGGAAGATGGGAAATCAAATCACACACAGGGAGGACTATGTCTTAGTCGCTAATCTCTGCTCTGCCTGTCTTCAGGTCAGTAACAGGCTGTCAGGCTTGTTTGGAGGCATTTAGCAGCCTTTTTCTAGCACCATAATTTGGGGCAGCATTGCTTGGGAAAACTGACACGAAAGCATCAACATGAGTACTATTTTACATAGCCACAATGGCTCTTTTTGGAAGCAGAGCCAAGCACATGGAAGCAGGTTTTTTTTCTCATTTTATAGGAAAGATTTGTACTGAGTGGAGGTGGTGCTATGTTGCATCTTGGCCAAGCTCGCCTACACAGCTCTGTACCTGCAGAAACCCATTCTCCATCATTTGGGGAATTCCACAGTCTGTCTAGCTACACCTGCACTGCCCAGCAACACAGGCCAGAGCCTGCTGGCCAGTCCTGAATGCAAGTGGTCTTGTGCAGGCTGCATCTGTAGGACTACACTTTCCTTCTCTGCTCTGTTTGATGTCTTTCTCTCCAAAATCAGGGAGGCTTTGTGCCACCTTCTGGTTTTACCCCAGGGCTTGTGCTCACCCAGTAACCAGTTCTGTAGTGTCCTTAAGGCTGTTCTGAACTCTGAGGTACTTCAGTGAATGCAAATACTTTTGAAATTAACTTCCCTATCCAGATGCCCAGCTGCACCCAGTTGCTCAGTGTCGGCATTCATGGCTGACCCAGTGTTTGCCCACCACTACCTCTATGTCATGCTTTTCTACCTGATGTTTCAGAACATGCCAGTGCAGAAGTCACCAGAAAGTGTGTATTTCCTTTAATTCTTCCTATGCCATGCCTTTGGAACCAGCTGTTACGTCTGCACCAATCCATGTCCTGAGGTACAGCCGTTTGGGACAGGCAGAAGTAACAACAAATGGAGATTTGAAGCCCCTGTGTTCCTCAACTAGAGCAGCAGATGTCCAATTCCTTGTGCCCACAGACAGCTTCAGTCACAAAACTGGAGTGCTTTAAAACCAGTGCATTTTCTCTCTGCTCTCCATTATTCTTCACATGTCCTAGTCATATTTCTAGTCTAATTTTGACATATTGTGAATAAAACCAGAAGGTTAACGACTGACTAGAGAGGCAGTAGCAGCAAGCCTCTGCCTTGAGAAGCACTTTCCATTCAGGGATCAAAGCCTGGTGCAAAGCATGTGAGAGATTTTTAAGCAATCTCTCACACCTGCAGTAAGCAATTATATTTGGCACAAAGCAGGATCCTGTGCCCCCAACACAATATTGTTGCTTCCCCTCCATGGCAGAGTAGAGTCTTGGGCATGACTAAAGAATTCATAGAATCATAGAATAGTCAGGGTTGGACAGGACCTTAAAATCATCAAGTTCCAACCCCCCGCCATGCGCAGGGACACCTCACACTAAACCATGTCACCCAAGGCTCTGTCCAACCCAGCCTTGAACACCGCCAGGGGTGGAGCATTCACAACTTCCCTGGGGAACCCATTTCAGTGCCTCACCACCTTTACAGTAAAGAACTTCTTCCTTATATCCAATCTAAACTTTCCTGTTTAAGTTTTAACCCGCTACCCCTTGTCCTATCACTACAGTCCCTAATGAAGAGTCCGTCCCCAGCATCCTTATAGACGCCCTTCAGATACTGGAAGGCTGCTATGATGCCTCCGATAATTGCTGTTATCAGACTTGTGTCTAGACGCTATTGGCTCTTTTGCATTAGTCGTATACTCAGATCCTTTCTGACAATAATGTTCAGTGTGTGCTTCAGGCACTTGGCTGTATATGAGTGACCTGGGACACATGTATAACTTTGCATTCAAGCAGTTGGATAGATAGGAATTGGACATCATGAATCCCTCTTTATGTAGGAGAACCCTGCATGAATTTTACTTACTTCTGAGCAGTGCAAGTTAAGCTGAGTTTCAAAAGGGATTAAGTGTTGGACTGCAGTTGGCTTCTCAAACAGCTATTTCAGCATACCCATTCCCTCTTCTTCGGGAAAATGAATGTTTGCTCAACCCTCTGAGCAACCCATGTGTCCATGCCTGTTATCATCATCTTTTCTTAACTTGCTGTAACATCCATGCTTGTCCCCTGATGAGATGGTAATCTCCTTGGGGCAGAGACCACAATTCACCCAAAAGAGTTTAATTACCCCAAACACCCTTTTCATTGCTCTCAAAGGGATTTTGGTTTCCACAGCTCATGTTCAGTGAAGCTATGGCTCAGGAGAATGGCCCTACCAACATTTATCATGTGTCTGGGTTGAAGACAGCACTTGCAGCAGTGCCTAACTCTGGTGCTGCTCCTCACCAGTGATGGGACTGCAGATACTATCCTACACCCTTTTGAAAGGAAGAAGGTCAGTGATTCTGTGGTGGATACAGCAGAGCAAACCAACAGCAAATGGGTCACTGCAATGCTCCTGGCTGCCAATGGAATCAAGGTGGGCTGCCAATGCTCTCTGGTCTGCAAATCTTTCTGAGTATTGACAATGCAGTTTTGAAGCTCCTTTGTGCACACAGGGTCAACATAGGAAAAAAGCAACCTTACATGTTCCTGTTTTCTCTGGTTGTCCTTATTTCTACTTGTAGGGTGACCAGTCTTTACAAACAAATGTAGGAGGCAGGCTCCCTAAGCTGGGTCATGCAGGGTGACCCAAGTACGGGTAATGACCCTGAGAAGAGCAGGCTGTCCTCATCTCCTGCTGGGAGCTGGGAACAAGCTTGTTCCCAGGGCTGCAGCCTGGGTGGGGGTGACAGAAGAGAGCATGAACCCTCTGCCCGGAGCTAAACCCCAAGGCAGCGTGCTGACTAATCTTGTTGGCATGCCGGGACAGACCCACTTAAACCAGGACATCTGGGCATGTCAGTGATTCCTCCCATCACACAGTACTTGAGTGCTGGTGCTTCTGGGGGCTTTGCTCATAGCCAGGGAGAAATTATGATCCAGGCTCTTTTTTAAAAGCTTAAGGGAAGTGTATATATTTCCAGTTGTCTTGTTCTCTGAAGGCTTCTGTTTTACTGGCCAGGTGGTGGGCTAGAAAGCTTGGGAGGTTCTTCTTACTGTAGGTCAAAAGGTAATTGAGAAGAACTGCATTTTTACTTAAAGCAGTGACCTGCCTTCCGCTTGGCATCAGACTGGCAAGTATGAAGAAGCAACACAGTGTAAAACATGAGAGATGTCTAGAAATGGGGGCCCAATCACTGATGCTATCACCCCTCTGCTTTTTGTTAGGGACCTCCTGCGCCTCTGCTTCACAGCCTGTAAAACGCAGAGCTGCCCCAAACGCTGCTTTTACCCATACTCGCACACTCTACCACTCGTTCCAAGAGTGCTTACAATTTTTCCCTCTGCAGTTCCTATGCTCTGTGTGCATTTCCTCACGGCCTTTAGCTGAAAGCACAGCAACATCTCCTGGAACTGGGTGGCTATTGCAAGTTCAGTTGTCAAAGTATCATCCTTAAATCTGGACCAATTCATTCAGTGTGAGAGACTCCAGATTTGTTCCTGTTGTGCAGGAAGTGGGGATGGCTCAGGAGTAGCATGTTTCCAGCACATCTCACCTTAGTGAGGAGGAGGAAAGAACCAGCTATTGGAAACTGCCTGTTCATTATTCAAATGTCCCTCAGGAAAATTTATCACACCTAATGAGGCAGACCACCATGTTAGGTGATGCAATTAGAGGGAACGAGGGAGAGACAACTGGACCGCAGTTGTCTACCCCAAAGTAGACAGGAGGGATTCACCCCACCACCAAGTGCGTGAGCTGCCAAATGTCTGGATTTAATTACCAAGGAACTGGTATCCTGTAAAGAAAATTAAGTGGGGATGTGGGCCATGGGTATCCTTGAAACTGGAGCAAGCCACCAAAAGAGGTTCTCTGCCCAGAAATAAAGCAAACTGCTGTCTTTGCTGACCTCCTTTATAACTAGAGAAAGAGGCAAATGCAGAAAGGCAACAACTGCCACCTTTGAGGAACTGTAAGAGGTGGCAGCAGCAAGGTTGGGTAGGGTTTGTCTATCAGCTGCATCTTCACTGTTTCCAGTGGCTGCACATGAAAGCACACCACCATGGCACACACAAGCTCTTGCAGCAAAGCCAAGCTGGATGGCAGCCCAGGCCTACCTGCAGGTTCTCTCCCTCCTTCTTGCAAAGGAAGGCAGAAAATATTGGAAGAGAACTGTTGCTCACATGGCTTAGAGGAAACTAGAAGTCTTGGTTGTCATATGAGACGCACATGTTAAAGTGGAGAACAGTGACTGTGGAAAGTGGGGCACTAAGAAGTAGAAGAAGAATTTTTCCACTTGTGTAGTGCATCTGTCATTTTGCAATGTCTTGTGTTATCATGGAAAACATCCTTTTTACCCAGCACAACTGTTCAGTGCCTGATAGAAGCTAAAGACTTTGTTCACTTGCTTCATGGTATGGCTTCACCCATAACATGTTGGTCACCTGTGATTTTATGTGCAGTAAATGATCCAACTAACCCACTGACAGTCTTCACTTTTTCCCCACCCTGATCTCATCAGAGAAGCTGTGATGACTGTAACATCTTGTTGAAGAAGTATATATTAAAAAAAAATCACCAGAAAATAGAAATTTCCACCACTGAATGCAACGACTAGGACAAGGTATCTCCAAAATAAAGGTGTCCAGCAGCATCATCTGTGGGCAACACAACCAGAAGTTCCCACCAATCCCCTATTAATTGGGGGATAAGCAAATTCCTGAAGCAAGAGGTGTCAAATCATTACTTGGCCTTTTCCATTTTGGATTTTGTTGGACAACTTGGCCAACCCAGGCACAGAGGGCAGCAGGAGGCCTTTTGTGAGATCACAGGCTGAGGTGGTTCAGGTGGCCAATCTAACAGGGGGTTTTTGTGAACTGGTGGCAAAGTTGGTGTCCAGGCCATGATGGTCCGATGATGGAATTCATCATGCTGTGAATGAGCAAATCTTTCTTCCTATGTTGTGTCTGAAGGATGGGGAAAATTGCCATTGCTTTCTAACTGTCTGGAGTCTTCTCTCCTTTTTTTTTCTCTTCTTCAAATAGGAAGAAAGAAAGACAACAAACCCGAAATACTTATTTTGCTTTTCTGCTGAAAAGCATATATTCAAAGAAATATATGTCATCATAAAAGCATCAGCCTGGCCCAGACTGGGCAGCTCAAAGTTCCTAGACAGAAATTTCACAGCTTGAATTTCTTGCTGCTTCTGTGCCCACTCTGCCCTGATGAGCAGAAGGAAGGGCTACATCTTCTTTAAACGTAGCTGTGGGTTTTCTTTTCTGAGAGAAACATCTTATCCCTTGTTCTAACAGTTAATCAATAGGATCGTGTTGCAGAAAAAATGTAAGAACTGGGAAAGGGAGAACAAGGATGGCCATGAATGTGGATTTCTTGTCTGATGCCATACAAAGGAGCTGCTTGTATGACAGCAAGCCCAGCAGCATTAGCAGCCAAATTATTTGTTCAATTTTAGCTGCTGTTCTCATTGCATCTTGATTTGCTAATTAGTATTTTAAGTGCTTGTAAAAGAGTTTGGACGTATTCCTTCAGCTTTCACACACATCTCCATTGCTATTCCTTCTTCCTGCCCTGTTCATCACCTAAGTAACATTATTTCTGCTTCCAGATGGGTTGAATTCTCTAAAGTGGGAGGAAAACACAATCTTCCTTGCTTATTCATGCACAGAGTGCTCTTATTTGCATGAGAAGAGATCAGTCTGTGGAGCAACACTCCCTAAAGGCTGGGGAGAAGGGAACCTATCCTCGAAGGCAGGGAAATAATGAGGCACAAATGTAGATAAGCTGATTTTTTTTGTTCTGCAGCTACCCCGGGTTTTTATACACCATTTTCAGCATTCAACCTGCTCTGTGCAGCTGATATGTGGAAATTGTGGGCTGAGAACACCACTGGCAATCTCAGTTGGATTTCACCAGGCAATTGCCTTGCTGGCATATGCACAACTGGTATAATGCACAGGAGGATGTCCTAAATGACTGGATTCAAAAAATAGGCATGGATTTCTGAATGAAGGCAGTGACTGGTGTATTGTCATGTGGCAGCCCACTAAATCTGGTACAGCAGTAATGCTGGCAGGCATGGACAAAGGTACAGCAACATAGCGGGGGCTGGACAGGGAGGGGCACAAATGGACCGACCTGTTGGACGTGAATCTTAGCCAGGGCATCTGTTGCATTGCCCCTGCAAGCAGATGAACTTTGAAGTACACTGACAGTAAACCTTAAATGATGCTTTTTTTGCAAGTAGTATCTGGCAGTTGTACAAAGGACCAAATAAAACCCCTTATTTCACAGATCTTTTAGTTTTTTTGAATGTACCTTTCTTAAGTATACAGACAGTAACTATTAAAAACCATTTTCAGTGGTGGCAGTTTTCAAACCACACAGTCACCCAGTTGCTATTTATAAATGACATTTGGGAGGTTCCGCAAACGGAAGAATAAATGCAGTTTTGTATGTGCACGATTCTGGATATTTAGCACACAGAGGCACTTACCAAATGTTTTGTGAGAACAAAAAGCCCTTTCCCTGGCTGTTTACAGATGACTTGCAAAGAATAAGTGACAGGTTCGAGCGTGGCTGAACTGAGCATCTGCTGAGAATTCAAATAAATGGTATCAAACCCTGCTTTTTCCACAAGATCTGCTTTGGAAGACATAAAAATGAGACATGTTGCAAGCTAATGCTGTCCATCAAAGCAGTGGTAAGAAGGAAACCTTTTCTCATTTCCATTCTCCTGACTTGCTCTTTGGAAGTTGATTCTTTAAGCATTATCATTTCTGAAAGCTTTTTAGTGTTTAGGTTCCAGCCATGATCTCATGGGCTTTGATAAGCTTTTCTGAGCTGAAAGGAGCTGTGTGAACAATGAAATGAAGATGATAGCTCGCATCTGTATGCTGTGTGCACTGGGATGTGTCAATCCATATGATGAATAATGCACATAACAGCACCTTTGATTTTCCCAGCATTGATTTTCATCTGTTGCGAATCCTCAGTGGTGCAAAGTCCAACTTTCCAAATTTCAAAGGATCTCCAAATGTATCTTCTGTACTAATAAAGTGCTGCGATGAAGAACACAGGATTTCTTACAAAGCCAGGCTGGCCTCAGATCCCTGCATTGAAAATGTCTGCATCCAAAAGAGTTGAAAACAAAGTCACCTGTGAGGTGTCCTATACATTCCCTGTCATCAGAACTAATAAGATAATGTCCCCATTAGGCCATTCAAGGCCAGAAAAAGAGATTTTAAATCACAGAAACATTACACTTTTATATAAGCAGTGGATATTTTGTAAGCTTGTTTTTACCTTTCCTTGTTTGTTCACGAATTTGGAATCTCTCACGTCCTATTCAGAAGCTGTTTGGGACATTTCTTTCTCTGTAGGTGGGGTTACTGAGCCCGCAGGAATACTTGGCTCAGACTTTACAGTAGGTAAAGTGAGTACTCAAATGCTATTTAAAACAAAACAAAACCAAATTAAAAATTAACCCTTCTTACAGAGGCATTTCTGCACAGCTGGTGTAGCATATGCAGAAGCCCTAAGTGATGCTAAGCTTTTACAGGGCTTGTTAGACTTGACCTACCTCTCTGTTGTGGTTTCAACTTGTGGAGAGAAGCTGCTTCAAACTCATGCTAACACTGGTGTGGTAGAGATGTCATCCTGCTTCTGAAATATAGTTTGCGCCTGCTATGGGCTTCAGCTTTGCTATTGTGGCAACAGCATCCCAAAGGGAGGGTGAATCAGCAGTGACTGCTTTCTCTAACACATAGTTGTGCATCAGTATTTAATGTAAGATATATATCTTCATTGTCAGATGTAAGTCATTATTAATTTTTTTCACTGTAGCTCTGGGGTGTCAATTTCCCACAGAAATGTCCACTAGAGAAAAAAGAAAGAACAAGTGGTGGTTGTACTCTACTGCCTTGACACAACAAGGGAGTGGAATAGTAAAAATCTTAAATTTGCATCTTTACTATAAGAAGAATTTTTAAAACCAACTTTATTCACTCTATATCAGCTCCTAGCTTCACCCGTGAATTTCTCAGGGTAGAGAAGTTGACTAAATTTAGTCCAACCTGATGTTGCTTTGGTGGGAATGCGTGCTATATCAATCTTTGTCCTGCACAGAACAGGGACATCTATGATGTCCCATTCTGTGACACCATTCTATGATTTTGTCTTAGGGGAGATCCAAAGCAGGTGTTGCTCTGCTTTTTGTGGGTGGCTTTGGGGATGTGTCTCTCTTTTTGGACCCCAGGCATAGTAAATAACCAAGAAACAAGTTGTTACAAAAACCCTTAGAAGCTTGAGACAAGATAAGCACCTTTCTAGACTGAGGTCAAGTGGTGGTGAAATAACCTTGGGGACATGCTCGTCAGCCCAGCTTCAGCTTGCTCATGGGTAGAATGAACTCAACTGTGGATAGACAAAACCTTTGTCATTGGTTGCATTTAGTTTGTGGATTTTTCTGTAATTCAGTACCAGTAAAATGAGGATTTCTATCATGAAAACCTGTTAGGGCTCCTGTCCATTTTTTTTGACAACTAGTTTCTCCTACTGCCTCCAGGGAGTCTGTGCTCCCATGCACAACAGTTTGTGCCTATTGCCTACACGTGGTCACAACTGTAATCAGACTCCTTCAGGAAGGTGTGCACATACTCCGTGTGTGATTTTTGAGCCAACAGAGGATGGCTGGCCTAAACTGAACTAAAACCTGTTCACGTGGTGTATGCTCATGTCATCCATTCTTTGGATCGGAAGACTGATGGCAAAAGTGCATAACAATGAATTAATAGAGACATAGGGGAACTCAGAACTCAATTGTTTGACAGCAGTGGTCTGTTTGCCCATTTTTCTGATGGTTTCCCTGTCAGATCTTATTACACAGTCACTTCCAAGTCTGAGGGATGACAAAAATGGCTTAGCATATCCAAACTAGATGATGTTGAAAACAAGCATCTTTGTCTGTTAAGTATCTTGTTTTGGAGCCATTCCTATCCTGATGGCTGCAAGGGCCTGTTGGAGGCCTAATGCTTTCTGCTGCTTCCTTCAGCAAAAGGACCAACCTCCAGTAATGGCATCCCAGACCTGAGACAGGTACATGCCTGTTTGAGCTCTTATCCCAGGACTGTCACTTCCACTGCTTTTCTGCTCATGAACTTGCAGCCCACAAGCTGTACAGCTGCAGATAAGTAGCTCTAGGTTTCACGTATTCCCAATCATGAAGACATGAATAACTCATAATGTACTACAGTGCATTAATCAGCAAAGGATGTAGTGACTGTTGGAGTCAGAGGGAAGGTGGTCTATGGGCTTGAAATACTGTTGGATTGCATCCATTCTCCCTCAGAAGTCAGGAGGAGCCAGCTTGTTATACTATTAGATTTTTCTTACATTTGTCTCAGATGAACCGTAAAAAAAATGTTTTTAGGTATCCATGCTGAGAGCATCAATTTTGACGTGTGAAAACTTAATCTTGGAAAACAGTTGCATTCAGTGCCAGCACTGTGGGTTTATAATAAGATCTGAGCAGATTCACTGTATGTGTTGATGGTGTCCTCCACACCTGTTATTTTTAGGGTTTTAGGGTCAAACCTTGCAAGGCACCACAGAGGCAGCCAGGTTTAAGGAGCAGAATATTGAGGAGCATTGGAAACTATATATTCACTATGAATATCAAGGAATTCCCGTCTTGCACAGCTGTGCAAGCCCACCTGACTGACCTAGACTCTTTTGCTGTAACGTCATCTCCATGCTGAACCTATCTTTTCTTTTCACCTTCCTGAGGCTTCAAGAGGATGGCATGATCTGTGAGGTCTTTCTTGCCATTGCCTTTTCCACAGTGTTGGCTGCAATGATATCAGTGCCCAGCAGTTCTCTCTTCCTGGCCAGTATTATCTTGTTCTTCTAGTCTTTCTCATTTATATGTTTTTTCCAGCTGGGATTGCCATTTCTTCTGTTCAAACAGGTTGGGATTAGGACATTGGTTAAACACCTAAGAGGAATATGTCAATAGAAAGAGTAACCCTGCAAGAATTCATGTTCATTCCCTGCAAAATACAGTTTGGAGATCCATATTTGGTACATAGCATCTCAGCGTGCAAACCAAGTAATTGGCACACCTGCCAATAAGCTTCAGCTTCAGTGAAATATTGTATTTCCTAGCCCAGCCCTGGTTTGCAAACCAGTCTTTCCCAAGATTTATACTCAAACAAAGAACCAGGATCCTCATCCTGTTCCCGCTTTGCAGGTGGTGGTTTGAAATGATCCAGACTTAAACAAGGAAGTCTGCAGGCTGCCAGAGAGCACGTTTGCCTGAAGGGTTGTATCAGCACAACTGAGCAGTGAGTGAGTGAGGGAAGGACCAGCTACATCTGCTGACAGTCCAGGTAAAGCTTTCCCCACCCCAGGCTGGCATATTGACTAGATTAGTCATGCTGGAACTTGAATTAGTTCATTGCCAATCAACTCCTCTTAATAAACACAACTGAAATGCAGGTGTAGACCCAAGCCCACCTACAGAGTTCAAAGTTGAGCCACCAGTTAGAAGATGTATTTGTCTAAAATGAGATTGATTGTCATTTGAAGCGCCATCTTTATGTATGCTGGCTGTTCCCTGTTGACAAGCGGACTAAATCAGGTCATTCACAACAGCTTACATCTGCAATAATAGCAGGGGCATGCTCTCCATCCTCCACAAAGTACCCCTAGCAAATGAAGCTTAGTGTCTCACCTAATGGAAATTCATTGTAGGTCAGCAGGAGGTCAGCACCCACAGATCTATGAATGGAGATTGGGAGCAGGAAGCCATAAGTGCATTCATATTTGTTGACACAATCTCTCCACTGATTGTCACCACATCTCATGTTTCTACTGTGATCTGGCATGTATTTGCAGGCTTGTGAGCTACGACACAAGTAATTCGCAGCGGGGTGCTTGGGATGTTTCCGATACCCAACTCTGTGTGTGTGATGCCTGAGTATCCCTATGCACTGGCAGCCATCAGGGTGGAAATGCTGTGCTTGTAAAAGGGCTGGATTTGACTCTTCTGTCAACGTCTCACATCCTTCCCTACCTCTGGTGCAGATATGCCAAGACCATGTTGTAAAGACAAAGTCATCCAGATGTCCTAACAGTTTCCCATTATAATGCTTCTCAATACTGCTATCCACAGTGCCTCAGCTGAGATTGAACATCATGGAAGATGCATTTCGACTCAGTTGAACAATCAGGCTTGTTCCAGCACTGACAGTAATAGTCATTTTTCTAGGCAGATGACATTATAAATATATTATTAGTTAATTTGCTGCTTTCTTAACATCATTGATCCTACAGCTCGTCCTTTAGCAGCAGTGCCTGGATATAAACTATCCAGCAGTAAAATTATAACTCCATTTGGATGCAGTGCACAGCCTTCTTATTGCCAGACTTTCAATCCCATCAAGAGTTTCAGGGTTACTCATGCAAAAATAGCTTGTCTGCCTGAGTGAGCATACGAGGGCTGTTCATCAGCATTATATGCAGAAGGGTAAGCGCTTGCTGTCGTGAGCTGGGGAGCCGGTTAGGCAAATCTATCTTTTCAGAGCCATACAAACCCATCTTATCAGGAAATCCTCATGGAGCTCAGAGCAATGTAGATGGGCCCAAGCATTAGGCCCATCTCCCATCAGGAGTGCTGGCTCAGCTTGGTCAGTCCCTTACACTGTCCCAATGAGACAGAGACAAAAAACTTCTATATTTGCTGGTTTTGATAGTCATCCAGAAAATTTACAGCTAGTTTAGCATTTTGGGGAGGATATTAAAATAATAGCACAAGTTTTAACACTCATAGTAGCAGGACCATACAGATGAGCCATGAAGATGCTGATCATGGGTGACAGTCTCTCTTTAAAAGGCTCTCCTCCAAAATTTGGGCAGCTATATTTAAGTATACCTGCTGCCTTTCGCATCCTACCTTTATGGAAATGCAGCCTGTCTGTATGCAGGAATTGTAGGGAGCCACTCTTTGCAAAGCTTCTGAGCAAAATGTTAAGGGAAGTGGTTAAAAAACCCAGGCATGTCATTCACAGTTGGAGTAGCCATGCAAAAAAACAGGGAGCATGAATAGTTAAACTGAACAGTGAGAAATAAGCCAAGAGCTGGTGTCATGAAGCTGCTGAAGCACATAGCAGAGCTATAACATAATGATTTTTTTTAACTTAAAGAGTTTGCCTTCCTCTCCAAGGGAGAGCATAAAGATCTTTTCTCACCTTACTGTGACAAGTTACAAATGGAAGTTAAGATTATTAAACTTGGCCACTCGTGTCCATTTAAGCAATAAAAAAAACTTCAAAAATAAATTATTTCATATAAGTAGGACAGTTCAACATTTATTTTTTTCCCAGGGGCTTGGTTAAATAAATGTTTTTCTCTGAATAAAAAAATAAAAAATGAACTTTTACAGTAAAATCTGTTATCCAGAAATCACTTCCAGTGGATAAGCCATAGCAAAACATCCTCAGGTACTCAGGTACACCTTTTTTGCTTATTACGAGTCTGCTTTTGATGTAAATAACCCCTTCTCTCATCTGTACATGCATGTTTTTATGCACAACCAAACACAGATATGTGAACATAGGACTGTTTAATCCTAAAATTTAAAGCAGCTTTTAAATCATGTGATGAGATGTGAATACTCATCTCACAAGCTCATACCCATGGCTGAAATACCAGGTCTGCTACTACTGGTGTAAATGTGAATACTGAAATGCACCTGGCTTGGAGCTGGACTGGACCTCTCAGGTGGCAGGCAAGGGATGTGTAGATCTCGATTCTATTTCTTTCCAAGTCACTGTAGCTGAGTCATGTATCCTTGGGAGATGACAAGTGGGAGAATAAGATTTCTACTCCAAAGAGCACCAGGCCTTTAATTATGCAAAGAATAAAATCTGGAGCCAGCTTTCTTCTGTCTTTTCAGATAAGTGGTTTCACCAAGAGATTAGTGAGCAGAATTTGGCACCTGGCTCTGTTGGCACAAAAGGTCTTTTTTTGCCCACGCAGACTTCTGCCATGGAAATCTGTGCTTATCTGAGCATCCACTTGGGTGGATCTAGTTGCCATGTCAGCAGATTAGTGCCTACAAAAGACCAGCAACCCTGGGCAGAAATTTAGCATCTCCCAAGGGCTGTGAGCTGAGTCGTAAGGCTGCTTATTTGTACTCTTCATCCCACACGGGAAAAGTTGGCTCAAGCCCCATTTCACTACAGTCCCTTCAGCTTCAGGAGCTGGAAAGCTAGTGAGCAAGCCCTTCTCCTCCTGAGGTGTGTGTTGCTGGAGGCTGTTTTACTGAAGAACAAAATGGTTGTGTGTGTGATACTGGCACCGTGGCAAATTGCAGAAACCATCAGGAATTCAGGGGGCTCTCTAATACCAACCTGGCAGCCTCAGAATAACTTTCACTGTCTGATAATTAGACAAAAATACAGCCTTGTTTTCCTGCTTTGCAATCTTGTAGTGGCTGGTTGTAGCAAGACAACTGGTAATCAAGGCAAGGGGACCTTACCCAGGGAGAAGCAGGACAGGGCTGCCTCCAGACATAGGCATTTCTTGCTCTTGAACAGGTTTGTATCCAGAGGGCTGAAATTAGCTAAAATCAGATCTATGAGAATCATCTTTTAAGTTCCTATGGATACAGTGAATCACTGCAATCACATTATATGTCTTTGGGGACTTTGGGAGAAACAAATGTTAGTAATAGAAACTTGGGTGGAGGCTTTGGAAATAGCCTCAGTGTTGGGTTAATGCTGCTAATTGAAGTAAACACTAAAGCTAATGCAGACTTTAAGGGCAGTGGTTACCCCAAGGGTAAATCTTGAAGATAACTAGAATACTTTCTCTATATTTCAATGTTTACATGGAGAAAAGACTTCATAGCTGCATATTTACTGTGACTGTATAGGAAGGAGAGTTACATCTGAAGAAACATATGCAGGCTTTCTTCTCCAAAGAGAAAATCGAATGGAGACAAAAATGACCTAAATAAACATTGGAAGATCATAGGAAACTATTCCTTGGAGGCAGAGAGGAGGAATATACACATGCAGAGAAGCGTTCTGTGCAAATGTTGAGTATTGTTCTTTGGGGAATTTCAGTGCATCAAAGGAGCCTAATATCAGTCCTGGAATAACATCAAAAGAAATGTTCTCTTGGGAGAAGAAGTAGAGGGGGAGAAAGACATTTATCTGAGCAGAGGAAGGTACTATGGACTCTCCAGTGCTAACTACTGAGGTGGTTTCTGGCTTTTCCATGTTTTGCTTACTGGGCTCAGGAGAGCATGACTTCTCTCTGCTCAGATGCTTGTGAGTGATGGAGAGACAGAGAAGTAAACTTTGTGGTGGGGCCAGGAAATTTGACAGTAATTTATTGGGTCTGTCTCAGCTCAATTTTTCGTTACAAACATAGACTGAGGTAACTACGCTTGTATCCTGCTCTATCCCCATATTGGAACAGTCTGCTGCCATCAGCCCACTGTGTCGGCTCTCATGTGCGATCACAGACACCTTTGCACAAAATCCAGCACTGGGGAGAAACAAGGGTATTGATGGGACTTCTCCAGCCGTCACATAATTCTCCATAATTCCCTGGGGAAGAGATGCAGGAGTGGAGCAGTGAGTGAGTACTTGGTGCAAAGCTCTGGGTGGTAAACACACATTGCAGACTGGGACACATTCCACCCTTATGCACCCAGGAGTACATATGGTCTATTTTAAGTTTCAAAATTAATTGAAATATTAGACTTTGAGAACATCTTTAACCATTAAGATAAAAGGTGGTATCTGTGGGCTCTGTATTGTTTGCTTGAGATCCCAGATAGGAGAGCAGCCCTGAGCCTGAGCACAGAAATCCCAAATTTGGCTACACCAGATGAGGGAACTGGTTGTCTGCCACATGCGAGCTGGTCACGGGTATACTGGAAAACACTGGACTCACGGGTGTTCCACTATTGTCAGTCTAGATATGTGGCCTGGAACCTGCAAGGAATAGAAGACAACAGAAATTGTCATAAACTCAGAGGATACTTTAGTAAGGAAAAAGACACTGAAGAAAATAAGTGATGGAATTTAGGAATACCTGAAGAGTATGTACACCATGGAGCACTGATCTCAGTGTGCAATTGAAAATTGTATCATAACATGTCAGTTTTGGGGTAGAATTTAGGGTTTATTGCAAGGAAAGAAAAATCCAGGGCAGAATTTGCTTGCTTCTCCCCACCTCCATTTTTTACTGCAGGTAAGCCAGCTTACAAGAGCGAACGTGCAGCTTCTGAAATTATTGCAAACCCTCAATGAACTACTGGAAGCTGCTGATGTGCTGATTGTTGAATTGTGGCAGAAAGAGGACAGCATCTTAAGCAAACTGCTGATCCTCATATGAGCATGTTCCCGTGTGAAAACGGTGTAAGAACTAAATATGGCTTAAAGACAGTGCTGGGTTAAATATATCATCTTCAGAACACCAGTGTGCTTTCTATGTGAATGAAATTCCACTGCAAGTTACAAAGAGGGAATTAGCTTTTAAAAATAGACTGGTGCACCTGAATTCAGTTTGGTTGCTTCTCCCCTTCAGCTTGGCTAGATGCTAATGGTGCATCAGGCAGTGGCTTGTTCATGTATGCTGGCCCCATCAGTCCGCGAGGGCTTGGAGTAATTGCTGAGCTGTATTTTTACCTTCAGGTTCCTCCGGTTCTCATGCCTGAGCCTGACAGCACCACTCTTTTTGCATACTGTGGGTGAGTCAGCCATACCAGCTGAATTACCCTGCTGCGGGCCAGCAGTTTGGCTCCAAAAACATGGAAGCAGTGAGCAAAATGTGCCCTGCATGGAATTATATTTCTTTGTGGAAATAACTCCCATCCACCCAAATTCTGTCCCAGTGCTGATATGCTGTGATATCCTTTTAAATCATGGTTTGAGCTCAGCATGCTCTTGGGTACATCTTCTTCAGATATTTAGGATAAGTGTTTGGATGGTCTTTTTTCTGTGTGACTGCAGCTCCTGCTGGCCAACCAAAGTCACTGAGCATCTCTCTAAAAAACTACATTTCTTTCTTTAGTTCCATCACTTATGCTGGCATAACTAATATTTAGTAAGATTTAGGAATACTTCTGACTTTGGGGGAAAGCTGTCCTAGCCTGCGAGACCAGGTTCAGCCCTGGTCTGAAATAAATCATTCACAGCCATGTGAATGATTTTTATGGATGTTTTCATGCTGGATTTCTTTCCTGTTGTTTCCCCATCACCTTAATGTGTTTTTTATATACTATCTCTGTGTTTACGTGCTGCCCCTGTGCAACCTCATGTAGGCAGAAAGCAACTGCTACAATGGAGTGTGACCCAGTCTCAAGCCCTATAGTGCCCTGGCCTAAGCAGTGTCAGGCTGTGCAGCTGGAGCAGGGAGGGCATCAGGGAAGATGCCAAGGAGGAGGAAAACCTTTCTGCAAGTGATTGCCACAGGGAGATGTAGTCAAGGAAGAGGAAAACCTTTCCAAGTGCTATAGGGAAAAGGGGAATAGCTGTAGGATGCGCTGGAGTGAGACAAGGGAATGGGTTGTGCATCAGCATCTGACTGGCAGAGCTGCAGGCACTAGCCAGAGCAGCACCAGCACTGGCACAAGTGCAGCCATCCACACGCACAGCAAAAATACAGCTCCTGCCTCCTGTGCTCACACGGATCAGAGGCAGCTCAGCTCCTCTCCCGGCAAACGGCATTTACAAAAATAGAAAGCTGGAAATGCCACCACATGGCAGCTAAATATAGCCCCACCAACAGACGTGTCACAGTGCTCGCTCCAAACATAAAGGCAGCGAAAGGGGACGCCCGGCTACCCACTGGGGCGATGTGGGATAGGCAGCAGAGCCACTGGCCATGGCAGGAGGCTTTGCTGGGAGAATGCTAGCTGCAAACATGAGATACACAAGCAGGGGATTTGCTTAGAGACAAACTCCTGGTTCAGTGTGAAAAAATTAACTGTGAAATGACCCAGCTTTCCAGTAAAATCATGTTTTCTTCCCTAATGCTCATACACTGTGACTTAAAAGCACTAGGTTTTTTTCCACAAGACTGACATCTGTGGTAAAATATGACCCTTATGCTTAGTTAGACATTTTGTTTGCCAGCTCTGATGCAGGGAAGTAACGTTGCATCCCAGAGGAATGGTTTCTCTGGCTTCACGCAGTAAATGCTAGTTGATGCTGGTGGCTAGGAGCACAATAGGATTTGCCAGGGCTGGGATGCTGCTGCATCCAGGTTTGCTTACCTGGAAAACAAGACACATGCACGATTGGGCTGCTCTTCTATAGGCTGAGAATTTTGCCATTCTTGGAGATGCTTGGCATTTCCCACCCCAATAAAACCTTGATTACAGTTGTATATTTGCCAAATTCTGATTCTGGGGACTACTTCCCCAAAGGCACAGAAGTGGAGGAGGGTGGACATGGTGTGACCTCCCAAAGATGCTGGTGCTGGAGCTGAAGCTGGGGCTCCCCATGATTGCTGTCTGTCAGCTGTGGTGGTTGAGACCAGTATCACAGCAAAAGAGGGAATTTGGGTCTGTTATAGGAAGTTTTCGGATTACAAAGTCTGGCACTAGGAGATCCCAGAATTCAGGCTGCCTGTGCATTCTTGATCGTAGAATCGTAGAATCATAGAATAGTTAGGGTCGGAAAGGACCTTAAGATCATCTAGTTCCAACCCCATCTTATTCGGGGCTTGATCTTGTGGATAAGTGTTGGAACAGTCTTTTATTATAAGTTTCAATACTACTTTTTTCCATTCAGTAAATGGGGAGTTACTGAGTTGTCCTTCTTATTCTTCTCATTGGCATATTACTTTGTATGTTATTAATCAAAGAGCGTCCAGATGCAGCACTGAATACAGAAGTCCTGCCTTTGGGGTGTTTCACCAGCATATCAAAATGATGCACCAACATTAGTGAGCCATAAGATTTGTAATCCTATATAATTAGATGAGAAAATTAGGCAAGGGTGATGCTGCTCCCTTTTGCAGCTAGAGATCTGAGGAACAGAGATTAAGACCATAAGTGTCTATTAATTTCCAATGCTCAGTTTCAGATAACAAGAGCTTAACTTTTTAATTTAATTTAATTTAATTGCTCACGCCTAGCAATTAGACTGCACATCACTGGCTCAACCTGCTGTGGAAGCAACAGCTAAACCACAAACTCTCCACACCTTGAGGTAAACCTCATTTTAGGGGCCTGAACTAGGATCTAAAGAGAAGAGACCTGTTCCCATCTCGTAAGTGCTCCCACCTCTTTGGGATGCAGTGTGGTTCTTCTCCTGAAGACTCGAGTCCTTAAGTCCACCTTGAAATAAATTCATCACAACAATAAAGCTCCACCCCCCACCCCCCCCTTTCTTTTTTTTTCCATCTCTGACACAAAACGTGCATTAAGCAATGTTAAAGATAGCGACAAGTCAAGGTCTCCTGGCTGAGGCTCAGCACAGCTCCCCAGCACTTGGTGTTTCTGGGACATGGAGTTGGGCTCTGGCTGAGCACTGGCCCTCATAGCGCTTGGCACCTCAGCCCAGCAAACTGGAAAAAGCATCTTTTTTTTTTCCATAGCATTGTTTTTCTGCCAACATGTTCAAATCTCACTGAGTTTTTAAACACCTTTCCAGCTCTGGTGGCTTTCTCTTGGATTTTCTGTACCTTTCTCCAATGCTTGCTGCTCTAGTACATGTCTGTGCACAGTTTTGCTTGGGTCTGTTATTGCTTCTTGTCTAAAAGATACCCTGTCCACACCAAATTGCCTTATAAGGGCCTAGTGACTAAATGCTACTTTTTTCACCTTTTCCTTCCATCAAAGCTGCCCATCGTAATGACTGCACGAGGGCATAGGACACAGGCGACACAAAAGGCATGTGTGGAGAAACCTTTTACTGTAAGCTGAAGCAGAAGTAAACCAAAATATCCCAAACCCCAGCCTCCATCCAAATAAGCTGTAACTTCAGACATTTCTGATTGGATTCAACTTCTGAGCCTTGGACTCACCTCTACTGGTGACGGTGCATTGCTTTGATACCCATCTTTATACATCTATATGTGTATATATAAATCCTGTTCTTTAATACCTCCTACAGCACCAAGCTGTTTCTTTTCCCAGAGTCTCCAGATGGTGCTGAAATCTTCAGAGCTTTGGGGGTTTATTTGTTTGTTTATTTTTAGATAACCTCCCACACTTGGGCTCTAATCAGGATGGCTCAGCCTTTCCATCTACCAAACAATCTCACTTTTAGCTCGCTTTCGGTCCTCGCTGAGGGCCCCCTTCCCAGGCAGGTCTGCAATGAATGGTTAAGGTTTATTATTAGTGTTAGCGCTGAAGTTAATTTTCTAACTGTCTGTTGTTCTTCCCGCTCCCAAAATAATTTGCAATTTCCTCTGTGCTGCAATTTCAGTTATTTATTTACTTCCACACTGGATCAAGACCGAGTTTTCCGAGGAGCCTTAGTTATTAAAAAATAAAAGAGAGAGACACTGATCTTGTGCTGCTAGAAGAGTACTGCATAAATACAGAGGTACCTCATTCTTTTGAGGCTCCTTTCTTTCTTACTTGTTTGTTTGCCTATTTTCTTAAAAAAAAAAAGGCAAACAAACCTCCTCCCCACCCCCCAATTCCGTATTGCTGAATATCGTTTGGGGTCTGTATTGGTCTGAATTGATCCCAGTTCTGTGCTTGGGGTGAGCTGGGATAGGTTTGAGTTCCAACCCTGATCCCAGCTGCTTTGCAGTTCTTCCAAGTGCTGCTGAGAAAAAGTTTTCCTCAAAACTTCCTTTTAGCTCAGATGCCCTTTGGGCTTGCAATGGATCGTCCTTTTTCTTACTGGGTCATTATAAAGAGGTAGGAAGTCACAACTCCTCATCCTTTAGTATTCGGATTTGTCTTGATGAAGCTACATTCCCAATTTTTTCACATGTCCCATTAAAGGTTTTATAACGCTTTCAGTTACATCAGCTCCTTTGCGACATAGCAATGATTGCATGTAACAATAAACACCTCTGTTGTATGTCACCCCCCAGATTTTCTCAAAGGTTGTTTCTGCAGAGGCAACTTAATAACCAGTTCCTCCTGTTAGCCTTGTTTCTTTCATTGCACAATTTTTGGCTTGCAAACTGACCTTCAGTTTATACTGGTCCAACTTCAATTTTACTCTTGCTGATGCTGCTAATTTGAGGGGAAACTAGCCACCTACTAGCCACCTGATTTTTGCTCACCATTTGCAGTGCTCAGGGTTCACAGTTTAAGCCGTGGCATCATGCTGATGAGAACAGTGAATGATGGTGGGATGTCTGTCCCACTGTGATGTCTCCAAGGATGAAAACCAGAAATTCAAGGCTGCCTCAGTGCTCGGGATGTACCTGTTTGGGGCCCCAGCACCCAGAGGACCCTTGCTGTGGGCAGGGTGATGCTGGGTGACTGAGGACAGTCCAGGTGTGCCTCAGACTGCCCAGCAAGGTCATGCCATCTCCATCCTTGGAAGTTTTCCAGACCCAACTGATTCAGGCCATAAGCAACCTGTTCTGACCCCAGAGCTGACCAGCTTTGAGCAGGACGTTGGGCAGGGTCCTCCCGAGGTCCCCTGCAGCATGAATGGTTATGTTATAGATCTAGTACCTGGGTAATCTGACAGGTGACAGAACTTAAATCCCTCATACTGAAAGAATTCAGAGGAAGTTTCATTTTTACTGCTCGTGGGATGGCTCCTACCAAAGAGCAGCAAACCTCCCTGCAACCTTCGGCCACAGTCTCCTGTACCAGCTGCAGCCCCCAGCTGTCCTTAGGGCTGGCTTTCTCCCAGCTGAGACTAAAAAAAATATAGTGTTAGTGAGTTTTTTCCCCCACAGTTTTTGTTCTTTAATGAGCATGCATGGAGAGAGAGAATTGGGGGCTGCAGATAAAGAGGGGCAGTAGCAGAAAAGGACTCCATCCATTGCTCTGCTCTGCTTTTCTGTTGGGTTTGTTCAAAGTTTCAGGTCTTCTCCCCAGCACTTTTCCTAGGTTGCCCAAGCTGCCCTACATTAGCATCAGGATTTTCCTCTCGTATTCCTAAAAAAATGATTTTTTGGAATGGGAGAGAAATTTTTCTGTGCCGTCAAAATTCATCTCCCTGAATCCAGCAATAGAAACTGCAAAGCCTGCACAGTACAATGCAAACACCCTTCCTCCATCCCAGTTCTCCCACTAGAGAACAAAATGATTTAACCAAATAATAAATGTTGAAAAGGCCGATCCCTGCAGACTCACAAAAAAGGCAAGAAAAATGCTAGGCTAATTATTATCTTCCTTTCCTTGCACAGGCCTTTCTGTAAGGCTGTAGCAATTAAAGATGATGCTGGGGAACAAGCTAGGTGGGAGTTAGTCTGACTTAGGAAAATGACCACTTTCTCTTTTGCTCTACTATTTTCTGCAGAATATAACATATTTTTAAGTGCAGCAAGTATTTCTAGTCTCTCTTAGTAGCCACTTCTTTCATATGGTATTATTTATGTCATCTTATGTTCTTTTATATTAAATATGATCTTTTATGGCTGGATTTTTTCCCTCTGGATGTTTATTCTGTGCTTTCAAAAGAGGCACGTACAAATCTAGAAGGCAGACTGCAAGGCTCTGTGCAGGAGGTTGGCAGCTGCGATTACCATCATGCTGGGGTTAACTTCCTAACACAGTGAATACAATTTTATACCATATAAGGGGGAATTAAATGGGAAAGAGTGAGGACTGGGGCAGGTCTTGAGAAACCCACCATGCTAGCTGTTTAGTTAGAGGCTACCACAGTATCTAGTGTATGCAGACAGCAGAGGCAAAGCAAGCTGGATGGCTAAAAGACTCTTTTGTGGTGTTTTCCTGTAACGCTTGGCAAGGCTGCCTTTGCTTCACACCCTGCCTCCCTTGCTGAGGCACTGTGGTGGAAAAATCAGCTGCAGAGGATCCAGACAGTAGGGAGGGATTTAAACACTCCGAAGTCTTGTTCTTGTGTTTTTCTAATAGATGGAGAAGTAGGCAATAAACAGTGTCCTGAACCCTCCACTAGTAAGCCTAATTAAGTCATGTAATACTATTAATAAGCGGGGAGATTTAGCTGAGCCTAAAGGGAATGCCAAAATCATCTTTTCTTTCACTCCATTATTTATAGTCCATTGCAATGGGAAATCTTGCCCACAACCTTAGTGGTGATATTATAAAATGGTCATATTACACCAACTTGTGGAAGAGATGCTCACCTGTCACAAGGAAGGGGATAGCAGCGTAAGCATCTCCTGAGCTGATCCTTCTGAGGCTGGGCTGTGCTGGGCTGGCTGGCAGCATGCTAGTGAGGGAGGATATGCAGGGCAGGGGAGCCTCTGGTCCACAGAAGAATTCGGTACCCCCTGCCTGTGGAAATCTGCAACACAGGCAAACACCTTCAGATGCATTTAGTTTCCATTATTGCCAATGCGTCTGTCTGTGAGAATACAAAATTACTCCAGCAAAGTCACTTGCAGACCTCTGTATTAATGAGAATAACCAAGTTATTGTGGCCTGTACTACTCAGAGCGCAGAATTTCACCTTACAAGACAGCATCACGCTGGGAAGGGACATAAACCCAGTACCCAGCAAGGACATTGTGTTTGTGTCCATGTGTCCTGGCTTCCAGGCAGGAGAGTGAGGGCAGCCCCAGCCTGCACAGCCTTTTGGCCAGTTCTGTCAGGAGATCCAGGACTGAACCTGCCAGCATCCATGAGCGCAAGTCTGTTTTTCAGACTGAATCACCATCTCTTCAGCCTCAACCCAGGCTAGCATTTTTGTAACATCATTTCAGCGTTCAAGAAGGGAGGATGACCATCAGAGGGGCTGCTGTTTACAGGGCTTTTGTCCTTTTGTTTGTGAGAACCAGGCAGCCGAGTGTGAGGGGAGTTTTGTAAAGCTCTGGCTTTCCCAGAGAGGAAGGCTCTTTCTGGCAGTCTGTAAGCGCCCTCTGGTGCAAACGCATCCATCTGGCTTCAGCCAGCTCTGCCCTGCAGATTTATCCAGCAAATATCCATGCCGCATGTTAGTATGTGCGCTCTGGCGGTTGGAAAGGGTGACAGTCACTCTGCACTATGAAGGCAGCACTCTCCAACACAGAGAGCCTCCTCTGCAGGTTGGATATCGGCACAGCACTCGTGAGACCTTGCTTCAGATTGTACGAAGTTTTGGTGGTAAATGGGATTGGTCTAGTGGAATTAATCCACCTGGATTAGGACAGAGAAAGGCATAAATGCCTCTTTGGAGAGCGTCTAGGCACCCCAGCAGAATTCAGGGTGGTAGATGGAAGGCTGGAAAGAAAGGGAAGCTTCCAGATAGCATGAAAAGATAAATTTCAGGGTGATTAATGGATGGGGTGCTATGTAGGAAACACTGTCCAGGAGGGCAGCAATAGTAAAATAGTAAAAATAATAGTAAAAAAATCACTGGCAAGATGACTAGAGCAGTGAGGAAGAGAGAGCAGGAGGGACGAGCCATGAAAAAGATGAGCAGAGCAATTCAGGTTTGGCAAACTGATCTTGATGGCCAGACAAGAAACACAGGGAGAAGCTTGTAGCTAGGTGGGGATGCAAAGAATGATTAATGAGATGATAAACCATCAGGGCAATAAATTATATCAGTTAGGTGCTGAGAACACAACACACAGCATGTAGGTAATCATGAGTTGGAGCACTCATTAATTCACCCCACCAAATGGGCTGTCAGTCAGGTTTGCTGAAGGCAAGTGGCTGAGTCTGGGGTTTCTCGGGCGCACCGTGCCACTAAAGTGGCAGTATCTGAGAAATGAGGGAAAGAAAATGGAAAAGTGATTGATGCCCTGGGATACTCTGAAATATGAGGCACAGCTGCAGCTATTTTTGTAGAGTTAGGAAGCCCTCTTTGTTCATAATTATCTTCATTTCAGCATAGGGGTTACTTGCCAGCATGGTGATTTGCTGTTGGTTGAAATAATGCAGGATCCTGTGCAATCCTGGTCAGTATTGCTTTGCCTGCTGGGTATCTGCTGAAGCTGGGGCTGCTGAGGCAGGATTTGCACCAGGGAGGTACCAAATTCCTCCCAGTCCTTCAAAATCAGGGCGTGCCAAGGAATGACAAAGTGATACAAGAGGCAGTAAGAAAATTGCTGAAAAAGCAAATCAGGAAGGAGATGTAGAAAAGCACACGTCTCTTAACGGAAGGGATGGGGAGTGCTGAAGTGATCAACAATAGCTTCAGCCTTGCAAAGTGTGATTTACTGACAGGATGATTAAAATTAAAGTAGCAGGAATAACAAAATTAGGGGTGAAAGCCTATTCAGTTTGGGAATGTTCAGTTAGTACAGCCCGAATTTATCTCAATTTATTTGCTTTGTCTAATAAGGAAGTTTTAAACCATTGGGTTATAGTGGAGGACTGAAACATCCCTGGAGGACTAGAGGAGATTAACAGTAAGCCCATTTATATAAAGCACGACTTACAGGCTAGTTGATGGAGTTTATATTCCTGAAAACTACTGGGGCAACCTATTAAATATCTAATTCCTATGGACCTGCAATACTAGTAGGGTGATTAATAAATTCATATGGACTCTTCATTAGAAAAAAAATTGTTTCAACTAAACAAAAAAGCTTTGTTGGTTTTCTGACCCAGAAAAAAGAAAGATTATGATCACTCAACTTTAGTACTGTTATTGATATTGCAATGTTGTGTCCAAGATCCCATGGAAAATGTTGCCCAGCTTGAGAATGGGCTACAAGAGGAGACCATGTCTTTGTTCTAGTGATTTCTGAGAACCAGAACTGTTTTGTAGGGATGCTGAGGGCCATTTTGCAGGAGACAGGTTCCTGCTTAGGGTGGGGCTTGCAAGCAACAGACTTCATCTGGCCACTGCTTGCTGGGCAACTGTTACCCGCAACCACATCGCCGTCACGCAGGCATGCCCTGTTAAGCAGGGACAGATCATGAGCCAAGGCTCTGTCACCCTTTACTTGTCCAGCTGCTGCACACTGAGCTTACACACAGCACAGGCACAGCCACAGCCACAGAGGTGCAGGTGACTCCAACAGGAGGAGCCTGCTGCCCAAACACACACACGTGCTTCTGCTTATGAATCATGGAGAAGGAGAAGGTTGTGGTAGTTACTTGCTTTCAGCAGCTGTCTGCTGCAGTGCATGTTTCTTGGCCACTTCTTGCAACCACAGCTCCTCTTTATGAAGGTAACAAGGCTTCCTGCTTCTTGACTGGTGTTTTTTCACATAAAATGTTCTCTGTGCATTGCAAACAGTCAGGCTGAATACAGGACAGTTCGGGTATCTGAGGCATTACAGTGTCAGTAATGCCTCAAGGAAACAATAGTTTGCATAAACCAAAGGGGATGCTCACTTACATAACTGGGCGTCAAGTCTCACCATCAAATCCATGCGAAAACATCATTTTGTTTTTCTATCATTCTTTATGCAGTGGGGAAGCCTTAATGCAAATATCTCTCCAAAGAGAGAAAAGACTTTAAACAATAATTTATCAGAAAATGATACTCTTAAAAGTTTAAAATATACCTTCTGTTGGCCTAGGGTGATCAGTAAAACAAATCAAGCTGTGCTTGGCAAATAAATCTTGAAAAAAGAAAACTTTAAAGATGGCAAGATGTAGCCTGTAAAATCTTCTGGCCTGAAATAAAGAGATGAATTTGCAAAGGTGTCAAGGCCAGATGTTATGGCTCATGTTTCCACAGATGTCTCACAAAGACTTAAAGCAGAGTAATGTTTGAATACTTTAGGCACAGCACCAAGGTACTATGGACTTAGAAATATTAATGTGCTACTGCTATGAAGTGATACACTACTAAGGGAAGTCTCTTCTCATCTTTATTCAGTGCTTGTAACAAGAGAGGCTCTGGTCTGCGTGCTGTTGACTTGACACAGAGAAATATTGCAGTGGAATGTAAAGGAACAGCACAGCTGGCTCTGAATTTATTTAACATCTCCTTGTTTACATTGCAATACATATGGGACAAACTGGGCAATGATATTATTTATTATTATTCTTTTTTTTTTTTTTCCTCAGAAATAAAGAGCCTCCGCTATCTAAGGAGGCTGGAAAAAGACCCATATAATCATTTCTCAGTGGGACACATGGCAGAAATCAGAGCCTCCAGACAAAGATTCTCCAAGTCAGCTTCTGAAGACTAGGTAAGCAGTTTTCGGTATACAGAAAAGGAAGCTCAAGTTATGGTCCTCTTTCTGTGCACAGAAATACTAAAATGAAGGATAAAGTCAAGCATCAGTCGTGCAGCAAACTGCAAAATGGCAGTATTTCCCAGAAATGCAAAAGAATTTGCTTTTGGGGTTAAACATGTGTCGCTTAAATATAAATTCTGCAATGTGTAGCATTTGTTACACTCTTCTTCACACAAAACCAACTCTTTTACAGCACATACTCACACTGGGGCTGAAGTATTTAACAGCTTATAACAAGGACAATTTACCTGGTGGTATGTAGACTAGCAAAGCGTAAGATTTACTTTATGGAATAAGCAGTACTGAGTACGTGAAATATTGAGGTTAAGGTCAAACACAGCATGTCAGGAGTCAGCACACAGGTACCTTTTTAAGGCAGCATGGCACTGGACCAAAATAAGATTTTCCTCCATGAGGGGAGTAAGACTAAGAAAGAAGGAATTTTTCTGTGCCTTTCTCCATGACTGAAGCCCACAGACCCGCTGTCTCCTCTTGCTGTGTGGGAAAAAAGCAACCATTTTGTTTCTGCCTGCATTGAAACACACACAGCCTCACATACGGCTTGTCCAGTTACTCTAACAGATCAGGATACACATCCATACAGTTGTAACCCATCCAAGCTCAGTCTATGCTGGATCAAGTTAACAGCTGAGAACAAAATCTGCCACAAGCAAACCTCTCTGAGCTGGTATTAGCTGCTGGAGCTCTCACCTCAGTGAACCACAGCTCACATGTGAGGAGTTAGTTGTAAGAAACAGTACTGTCATAATGTACAACAGTGAGAAATGCTACCAATAAAAAGATGAAAATGAATAGCACTGGTGCAAGGGACAGTATTAGGGAGTTGCTCCACATGCTGAGTAGCTTCCAGGATTAGTGAGGCTGAGATAGGCTTAGCAAAGCACGTGGACATGCACAACAGCCTATTCCTCATAGATTAACATGTTCCCAAAGTCAGCACAGTTCTCCCCCACAGGAAACAGTGCTAATGGTGAAGCTCATAAAAATGCTTTCCTCTTTGCCCATAGGTGCCATGCAGAGGTCTGGGTAATAGTGCACCCTTCTCCTCCAAGTTTGTTGCCAAAGCTGGGAGGGGTGGGTGTGTGCTACAAGCCCAGGAACATCCTGAGAGGGATGAAGTCTGAACAAGTCAGAAAAGCAGTTGCCTTCCTTGCCCTGACCTGCAAGCACTCAGAAAATCGGTGTCCAAGAACAATGCCTAACTTCACACAGGGTGCAAGGGCCTTCCTGACCTTGACTTTCAGTCTGTATCATTCTGCTTCCCAGTGTTTTTGATCAAATTAGGTTCAAACTCTGCAACCATAAGAACATCCTCTCCAGCCACAGGGATAGTGAAGCTTAAATAGTCTTTCATTTCCAGATTGGATTTTTGGATTCTCTTCCATTCTTATACCCATGAAAAAAAAAAAAAAAAAAAAAAAAGAGCTCTTGTGCTTCAAATTTTGAATGTGTGGTCCTTGGCCACACAAATGTCATACAGGCATTTTTGTACTCAAGAAGCTGCTTCTGGGATACTATTTGATAGCCAAGGAACTCTAACCTGAAGACTTCTGTGAAAGACATGGAAAAATCCTGTAGAAGAAACTTCCAAGTTGGTTTTTTACCTATTAACTTACTCCTAGCTGAAGCACCTCTTGGGTAGCCAGCTTAATGTGCACACGCTGTCAAATAAAAAAATAAAGGAAAAAAAAAAAAGAAAAAGGAAAAAAAAAAAAGAAAAAAAAAAGGAAATCCTAGAAATTACAAAGGGGTCAGACACCTGCTGCTACATGAAGCAGGTAACTAGTGTTCCCTTATAGTGCAGATGATGACATACTTTGCAACAGATAAAAACAAGCCCCATTGTCATGCTCCTCTTCAGAGAGCTTTAAGCACTAACATCACAGTGAAGCACTAAAAGCAATCTGAAGCTATTTCAGGCAGGAAATCCAAGAGGAGGACAGGTCACCATTTAGACAACTTCATCACACTGGGATGTAAACACAGTGCGCTTTTGGTTCTTAGACAATTGTCCAACACTGTATGTGAAACAAGTGCTTAATGGTGCTTCTGGATCATGACCTTTATCATGGTGTGCATCCAGCTACATGGGTAACACTACTCTGGGTCAACACTTTGAGGTGTGGTTGACCTAGTTATAACCTACCACCATGTGAAGGGCTGGCCTCTGCTCATAGGTACTTCAGGCAGATCCAGGGACCCCTCTTTTACTAGTCTATGCTTTGTTCTAGTAGCCTTTCTTATTGCTATATATATATTCCCTTGGCAGAGAAAGTTTTAGAATAAGGTATTTCTGTGGAAAAGTCTTTCCTCCAAAAGCAAAGAAAGTAAGTGTTCAGAAATGTAAGCTGGGAGGTAGCATGAGTGCTTCTGACAGTGTTAAGACAAAGACACTATGTAAGCTACAAAGCCCTTAACTTATCAGTACTTCCACCAGAAACCCCATAAGATTTTCTTTTAACAAATACTTCCAATATAGGTAAGGAAGTGTTTATTCTGTTATGTACCTGACCAGATACAAAGAAGAGACTAGCTTTGGAAACATCTCACAAGTATATTTATTAGTTTCAAAGCGTAACCCATTTCATACTTTAAATGGCATTTCATTACAGTACAGCTGCACAAGCCTCTGTTCTCCCTGAAAAGATGCTTGATATGCAGAAGGCAGACTTTAGCACACAACTTATTTACATATGTAAGTTCCTGGATTTGTTTATATTTGAGGACAGTAGCTCAAGAAAAGTGTTTGTCTTAATCACTTCAAAAGCTTTCTTTTCTTTCTCCACTGTTTGTTGTCCGTATCTTCAGTATCGTCAGGAGGATCTGGTAGTACAAAGCCATCAGTCATTTTATAGTAGACTACTGTGGAATCTGACTCAACTATGGCCAAAGTAACTGACAGCGGGGTGTCAGGATCATCCTGTGGGAGTGATGCTTTCTTCATGATCTCTCTCATCCTAGAAGAAGAAACAATCAGTTAGAAAGGAGTCCACAACCTTTGCCCTCCAAGGAGGGCAAAACTGTAGAAGGGCACTACTGCTATTTTTATTCAGCTTGGGTTTATTCTGCAAATTTGTCTTCACAAAAGAAAGTATAATAATCTATTCTAATAAAAATCCAAAGTTGTATAATCAAGCAACAAAATCAAATTACAAATAATCTTATAAAAATGTACTCAGTTACATACATCTCTACTGGAAATGGCTCAACACATGCTTCTAAGCTTTGCTTAGGGGTACTATTGTGCACATGCCTCAGCCATCCTTCAACTACCACAGTCATAGCAGGGCAATCACTAATGGCCTTGTTTTCATTAGATTTAATTAAAAAAAAAAAAAAGTTAAAAAAAAATCTAATTGGCTAACACATGGTGTTCAGTTAGAGGACAAAATAATTAAGACTTGTTCCATTTGCAGAGGTAAGTCTTCCAGTCTCTGTGCTACACTTCTGCGCCAGATTGTGGAAGACCCAGGAACTGAAGCCAGGTTTCTCTACCTCCCTGTCTAGACTAGAAGCCACAAGACTTCTTCAAAACAGTCACATAAATAATGTCATCCTTAAAAATTCAAGAAAAAAATTAAGCATTTTTCCTGTTCAGCTTATTTTAAGAATAACATGTCAGTTACTTTTCAGTACAGAGCTGAGAACAGCACTTCTTCCCAGAGTCTACTGTTTGAGCAAGTGCTGCAGGAGCACAGTGCCCAGGGGCAGAACAGTAACACTCCCCATCACAAGCATTTCCACAGGGAGCTTTCTCCTTGTGCTCAAGATCAGGTGCAAGAGGGCTCATCTGAGACTGCCAGGACAGTTTACACTCGGGAGAGGTCAGCTATGCAGTGTGGGAGGGAAATTAAAACAGAAATCACCACTCACTTCATGTGCCCCTAAGATCTCACTCACCATAAAACATGCATTTCTGAAGCTGGGCACTGTAGCTGAAAATAAGGCTCTTTCTAAAGGCACCAGCTTCCAAACTTTAATCATTATCTTCCTTTGAAACTTCTCTGATCCCTTAATAAAAGCCAAATGGAAAGTGGCAGAGAATAAGCAGCAGCCTGGAAAGACTATGCTGTTAAGCCTGTGACCCTCTTAAGTATCCATCTGTGTTCTGAACTGTTCATAATTCAGCTTGGCTAAATTCAGAAGTGCCTTTTCTTTTGCTTTCACCACTGGCCCATATATAATGCAAGCAAGGCAATACAACATAATTAGTTATTTCATGCAACAGATACTAAGGCTGTGAAAAGCCATACTCTGATTCTCCAACCATGAGCACATTCATAACAAGAGAACAAATAAACAAAGAGATACTGTATTGGCCACCGACAGAAAAGAGACACCTGCAAGAGACTCATACTGCTACTGGCAGAGACTCAGTGAGGAAGGAACTATACATGGCTTTTATGAAGCAGTAGATATTAACATCTCTCCTGGGAATGCAAATTAGAAATAACAATAAAAAGCCAAATAAAAGGGCACAGCTACCCAGGAGATATTATTTTGAGACCCAGAGAAACCAAACTTTTTTTGAATGTGGACAGTCCTACATCTGGAAGCAGACTCAGTCAGTGGCCTGTATTCACCTGTCAGCCAGGGCAGAAGCTCCTTCTTATTTTCTTTAGTAACTGTCACCATTTCTCCTCCTAGTCTATCAATGGGACAGATGTTACAGTCAGGTCTTAGTTCTAGATTTCCCACTACCCATAATTTCTTCTTATACTGCCAAGCACAGACATCTGAACCTTTATTTTCCCCCATTAAGCATTTAGACTTAGAAGATACACCATGATCCCAAAACTGGCCACATCCTGACAACAAATTGACATTTCTTCGCACGCTTAACTTACTTTTCAGGAGACTGAGTTTCAGGGTTTATATAAAGAGCACAAAGACTTGGGCCATTGCCTCAGGATGATCTTCTAACACTGCTATCTACAGAGCCCAGTGCTTTCCACTGCACACTGGGAATCAGCCTCTATTGACATAAAGAATTAGAACTGCAAATGCAAATTTCTCCTCTTGCCACTTTTCTCAAAACAGGCAGCCTCAAAATAAGAGCTCTTATTCATGCATACCACAACTAGCCATAATGCAGTGCAGAACATCTGCAGATTAGTGGGAGGGTATCTTTTAAAAGAATAAGCTTCAGAATTCAGGAAGTCTGTATCAGCTGCCTGTGTTTCCTCTCCTTCCCTGAAGGCATCACTGTTAGTCTCTGCATCCAGCATGTTCACAGTTTCTCTGCAGCAGCAGACATTTCAAAGGAGAAGTCAGAGAACATCTGGGTTTGTGCCGATTTCACTGTACTTGCTACCTGTCACAAACAGAAAGATGAAATATTACAGGAAATTTATAGGTTTTTTTAATCCTTTTGGCTATCTATCACTGTCTATGGAGAGGGGAAAGCAGTAAGAAGTGTTCTTGGCCCACTGAAAGTCAAAGGAATGCAAAGGGAAATGGCTTTAAATTGAAAGAGGGTAGATTTAGATTAGATATTAGGAAGATACTCTGTACTGTGAGGCTGGTGAGGCACTGGCACAGGTTACCCAGAGAAGTTATGGCTGCCCTATCCCTGGCAGTGTTCAAGGCTAGGCTGGATGGGACTTCGAGCAACCTGGTCTAGTGGAAGGTGTCTCTTCCTGTGGCAGGGTGGTTGGAACTGGATGAAATTTAAGGTCACTTCCAACCCAAACCATTCTATGATTCCCTGAAATACATACAAATCCATCCAAGAGAGGAATTTTCCATCTCTCACCATCTTCTTTTATTCATAAAAGACTTTTGTACTAGGTAGGCCTTCAAAACACATCAGAAATCTGTACTGTCTTTCCTACTGATCCACTCCTAACAAAATAACATCTCATTCCAGAGAATGAAACAGGTATATGACTGGTGAACTTCAACTGTAGCTTGAGGTTTTAACTTTTATCTAAAAAGTAAAAAAAAAAAAAAAAAAAAAGGAACAAGAGTATTTCAGTGGTTTGTCCCATGCAAGCACCTCTGAGAAGCAACAGTAAAACTGAATGCTCAGACATGTTTTATGGTGGTTACATAGAGCTTCATTAAGCTGAAATGGAACTACTGCCTTCCATACCAGAAAAGCCAACAGCTTTCAATCTGCCCTTTATACTTGGATGAATAATTCATTGCAGGCTTGGCCAGCCCAAACAGCTCCCTCTCCTCCATGCAAGGCAGGGCTGGAGAGTCAGCACAAGTTGGTCTCTGTACCACTACACAGAGATCATTACTCTCTTCATCAGTGTGTACCATTGTACCAGACTTTTTTGGATAAGCCTCATGACAACAGAACCAAGGCAGAAGAAACGTCCCATAAAGCACAATACCTTGAATTTAGCCAACAATATTAGACCACCACAGCATGGCTCACCACTGTTCCAGACCTAGCAGCAGGGCAGGCAACAATATTAACTTAGTGCCTTGAAATACAATGTGAAGAACCACGTGGTGGTGGGAGAAAGTCTTTCCTTTGCTGTCCATTTACACTATGTGCCTCATTGGTCAGGAAAAGGAACTGAAACCCCCAAGGAACATAAAATTATTTTGTTCCATGGAAATTGAAAAACAAAACAAAGCATGCAAAAGGGAGGAATCAGAATTCAGCAAAGCTCTACAAGACACACCAGCTGTAGGATGTTCAATCGTAACACTGCATAACCAACTCAGCTGTATGAGCCACAACTATCACTTTTAAACTATTAATGAAGAGTTTGCATTTAAAACCAATTAATTGCATTTTCAATGTGTGATTTGCTGTATGAGTAAACTCAAGTGATGCTTATAGCAGAAGAGTTACTGACAAAACTGTGAAGATGATGCATGGCACACTTCCAGTGCATTTAAAGTAACAGTACTTCTTACAAGCAAAACCACTTCAGATTAGAAGATCTGTTTCACAAACTACAAATTTAGAAGAGGATAAATCACTTCTGGTCCTCAGATTTGCCTCTAAGGATGTTTCTCAGCTTTAAAATTGAAGCATTTATGTATTCTTTTTCTAAAATTAAGTTACCATTTTAATGAAATAACCCTTTCCTTTTTAGCCTAAACCAAACTTTGCAGTCTTCATAACCTCATGCAACTGACTTTATCCTTCATTTCCAGCACTTCTGTACAAAATAGAAACAGGGCAGTGACACAGCATTTAATCTGATGTGTTATTAGTAGCAGTTTGCTTGGACAATGTTATTTGTCTAGGACAGACAACACATAACTCCATTAGATCCAGCATCTAAGTCCCTGGTCCTTGGAAAGCCACAAGGCTTTCAACACTATCTAGAAAATCCAGCTGTCAACACTACGAGTTCTCCTACACTTGCTGTGCTTGGTTTATGCAAGTCATTGCTGCTAGCTCTGAAGCAGGACTAACTGCTTCTTCTGATTTGAGAAGCCACAACTCTTGAATGTACTGACAATTGGGTACTTGGTGTGTACTAAAGTGTCATCTGCAATAGTTAGCAGCAAAGATGTCTCAGCCAATGGACTGACAAATTCCTCCTCAAGTATGAATCACTTCTAAATTCAAAGGCATACAAACACAAGGTTCTCCAAACCTCAGCCAGCTGTGTGTGGTTGTCAGTGGTCCAAGATAGACAGAAGGTGCATCTTATTCTCCAGGTCTTTATTCACAGAAGACTCAGCAATCTTCATTCTAAGAGCACACATGCACAGCATGAAGCCATTTCTCAGACCGTATGAGACTACCATTGACACTGGTGGTGACTTTGCTCCAGACCCCACAATTTTGTGATTCAGCGCAGCCTTGCACTGGCAGGACAGGATGATCAACTTTCAGCAAGCTGTTTGAGTGGACAGTGAGCTTAGTAAGCAGAACGGCTTTTGCCTTAAGCAGTTAATTGTCATGCATAAAGTGGACATGATGAAACTTTATAATAGGCTAGGGTGCTCATATTTATCATTTGCTTAGGTGTCTTGCTGGTGGTTTCTACAGCAACTTTACTATGGCCTTCTAAGGACACTATCCTCTGAGCACCAGCCAAGTAGGAATCTTCATGAGACACCTGGGAAGGCAGAGCTTGGCTGAAGGGGCTTTGAGAGGAAAACCACCCCTGCAGACCCAGGTCTTACTGGTTAAGCAAGGAAATGCTGTCCATAAATGCTGCCATTTGCTAGCTGCTTTTGCAGTTAGCACATTTCCAGGCCTAGCAATGAGGACAGGATGTTTTCACCTTCCCAAGCCCCTTCAATGGCTTTCTTTCAACAGTAAGTGAGCTGCATTCACTTGTACTCATACCTCTTCCTCTACACCTTTAGCAAGTAACACAAACCCCCGAAGCATTGCTTTGAACAAAACAGCAAAGCACCTAAGTAGAAAAGCTTTTCTGTCTATCTATAGCTTGGGAAGTCAAATGAGAAAATTATCATTTAAGACATCAGATACCTGACAAGCCTCCTGCTATCAATAATCACAACAAAACACTCATCACTGTCAGAACAAAGAAGCAGCAGTACTGTAATACTGCTCCCAATTCCTTCTGTAGGATGCCTTTTTAATGGCCTCCCTCTGTGCTATGCAGCCTTGAGCTAGCTACTGTCTACACCCCCTGGTTTTTGCCTACTGTTCCAGCAAAGGAGCTAAGGAGTTGATGCTGTTCTTTTCCTACAAGGACAGACCAGGCTTCTTTGCATCAGCACTAATGAAATGCCAAGCATACATATGCACATGCTTGTTTAATAACACAAGCATAATAATACAGTACAAGCATATATAATCTTCCTGTCTGACACCACCTATGGTTATCGAACACATACAGGCTTTAAGGGATTCAACTGGCATTACAGCCCAGTATTCAGCTCTTTTTAGTGACAGTATGCTCTATGTAGTTGCTCTGTACCCAAACCTAGTCACAAACTGTACTTTCAGTCAAAGTGATGCATTCACTTTTTGCTTCTCTAACACACATCCTTCCAGTAATGGATTCCATCCGCACTGGTGCCAGAAGCAGAGCAAACAGAATCACCACAGTACAAACAAGTTCAGAGGCTCCAAATGAAAAGCTCCAATGAAACAGTAAAAGATAGGACATACATGCAGTGCAATCTCTCGCTGTCATTAAAAGCCAACTAGAACATACTTGCTGGCATTGATCCAATGACAGGAATCAAAGTTTCTAACCTAGGTGAAAACCTCTTACATTAAACAAGCATTAGCAGCTCAGCACGTAGACATAATTTCTCAAAGATCCCATATCCTAATTTGATGCCTTCTTTTCCCACCTAAAATCTAGTCCAAACTGTGAATGGCAGTGTGTCCTTTTCACACAGAGTGATCTGCTTCTTGCAGAGAGGCACTCAGCATTCCATCCTGCAAGACCTCTCAGCAGCTTTCCTCTGTTGTGGAGAACACATCATATTTCTCTTTCAGACCAGGCCCACAGGAGTGATTGACCAATATTTGCAAATGAAATATTTTTTCAGCACATATAGTACTCAAATCCATCAATATCCAGTAAGTTATTTTCCTCCTCCTCACAAATACGCACTTAGGGAAAAAAACGTAACAGAATTAAGATGGAAGCCTGTTTGCAAGAGGCTCATCTGTCACTACTAAAAACCTTAACAAAAAAAAAAAAAAAGGCAAAAACCATAGCATGTCTAAAACATCATTCCTAGAGTGCACACACGTCTGCTAAGTGCAAATCATTAGATATCTACTACTGTGTCAGGCTGCTGCCCACACAGCAAGAGGAAACAGCTAACACTAACAAGATCTGTAAAGCCAGCCCTGAGCACATGGTCCTAGCAAGAGCAGGAACAGGGGAAACTGAAAAATGTAATACCATATGATGCAGCTGAAATAGTTGAGGTCTTCAGAGACATCCTAGGAAAGAATGGCAAATACCAGCAAAAGAAGGCAGCCATTATCAGAGAGTAAATGATACTGTGTGTTTGAGGCTGTTCTAAGGGCCAGCTAAAATATACTGTAAAATTACTCAAGTGGAATTTCTCTAGGCTGCAAACATCTGCAATATCACAAAGTCATAGCTGTGTTGTCCTCTGCTTGAGAATTACTTAGTGTTGCATGTGTCAGGAAAGCAAGTAAAAAAAAAAAAAAAAATCACAGCTCAAGGGACAGTTACACATTAAACTCTAGGTAAGTAAAAGGAATTTCCAGTTGGAAGTAGCCAAATTATACTTTCAAAACAAGAAGCAGACCAAACCAAACACACCAGGCTTATCCACAGATTAAATGACTGAAAAAAAAAAAAAAAAAAAAAAAAAAAGGTTTATTTTTAGATAGAAATTCTCCTGGACCTTTCTTCTTAAATACTTTAAAGCCCAGTGACATAAAAAAGCATTGCTAGATTTTTCCAGACTACATAAAAGCAACACAAGAATGTTCAAAACATAAGCTGTGAAGGTCTTATGTTCTAACCCTGTCTCTCAAACACGTACTTTCATATCCATTGTTACCTCCTAAAGCATATGCAACTTCTAAACAACATGAAGTGTTTCTCAGCAGGAGTCAGCTGCTGTGGGAAGCTGACATCAGTGGTGTACCACTTTCAGAGAGGGAGAAGCAGAGACTGACGCAGCTTAGAAAATTAAAGAAATCTCAACTTTGCATGTATGGTCGCAGCACTCAAAACAACACTGCTCACAGGCTGAGGTATTGCTTTCTTCTGACACTCCTTTGTCTTCTCCCCCATCCCCTTTTGATCAAGTCATCATCAGCCTGTTAAATATCTTACTGATAATGTGAACCAAACACTGACCACATCCTTACCTCTCATGGCTCAACAATACGTGCACAGGTACCGGCACCATCACTTGGAGACTGTCCTGTTCTTTTTCACGTGCATGTAAACATACGAGCTGCAGTTCTGCTACTCCAACATAATTCACTTCATGCCAGTTTCTCCCTAGAAATGTTCATCATCAGTGAGAAGGATCAGAACACAAAACACAAGTTTTAATCATTCAAATATCCAATTTGGTATTTAAGTGAACATCTAGGATTCTGTTTCACTCCCTCCCTCCCCTCACAGGAGATTTCTCATGAGAGACAACTACCCTGCGGAACCGTCAAGCTTGCCTTCTGAGAAACAATGCTGTTAAAGAAACCCAGGGGAACAGTACTAGTCTGCTTACTCTAGAGCTACACTGTTTTATGGTGACTAGGGATCTGTCTGACAAAGCTTTGCTTCAAAAAGGCAAAAAGAAGATAAAAACTACACAGCTTTAGTCATCTGCAGCATAAAACTGTAATCCAAATTTGGACTTTATCAGTACCCTAAAACTGTGAAGGAGCAAGTGCTAAAAGCATGAGTAATAATAATACACAGTTCTCCCTTCTGGTTGAAGGGATAAGTCTGAAAGGTTTTTCGCTGCAGAATTACAGGAGCCTTCTTTTGATTATTGAGGCACTTTCTTCAGAGGTATAACAGTAAGAGACACAGTGCTTTCTGGTCTGTAAAATCCTTCCCTTCCCTGACCTTGAGAACCACCAGCCTCCAAAAGAAAACAAAATATTTTTATTAGGCTGGCTCCCTGCCTACACATAGCCCCTTTTCAATAAAGCCAACTTGGCAGAATTGCAGGCAGAATTTCATATACCAAGTAACCCTGCTCCACTCCTACAAGACACCAGAAGACTATACTGCATTTGTCATAATTACTGCCACCAGACTTCTAAATGATATTCTTAAAGGAATCCTTACCCTTTCCAGAAAACAGCATCACAATCAGGCCAGCATACAACACCCAGTTGCTAAAATACCTTTAGTGAAACACTGATTTAGTAACTTCGATATTAATCTACAAATGAGGACTCTATTACCAGCACAACCACTGAACTTGCAACTTCAGTTTTCCATGTTCCTTTTCCTTCCCCTACTCCTCTTTTGATTTTTTTTTCTCCATGCAGAGTGTCTTTGTCCTGGAACAGAATGGGCCCTCATCTTCTTAAAGGCTCCAGATAGGTACAGGATAGAAATCTTCAGTGCCAAGATACCATCTGTTTCTTAGGTACCCATCACCACTAAGTGTTAAAAATAACACCAAAGACTTTGTAGGAAAGGTCCTGACAGTGGACAAACTTTAATAGCACCTAAAGGCAAAAAAAAAATTATTCACTGAATTACCTTCTAAGAGGTCCAGGTAAACCACAAATGCAGCATAGATTTGAGTACTGTCAGATATATCAAGAGACATCATTTCTGTGAACTGAAACCCAAAAAGTAACGTTGGTGAAGGAAAGCAGAAGTTATATTAAGAATGCACAGTCCAAACCCAGAGTCTGTAGAGCTATCTAAGCCATTGAAATCTGAAACCAGCTTTAAGGAACAACAGCAATGAAAAAGCAGGACTTGTTTTCTGACAGGCTGGGGTTTTCCACATTCCCCCTATTTTTGTGCTTAAGAAAGCAAGCCAAATAAAAATGAGGAATCACAACTATTTCTGGAACAGACCTAGCTTTGTGGAGAGGGGCTACGAATTTTACCTATTTTTGCTACAGCACACCAACATAGGATGACAACCAAATTAAACACTGTTTTCAAATGTTTTCAGTATACTAAAAATTAAGAGGAGTAAAAGTTTAGGATGCTTGCGTTTTCCAGCTGCAGTTTCAGCATTTAAAACCTCGTTCTCTGCCTCAAGTGGCATTCCCCAACAACCCCACCGGTTCTCCTCACGGGCCGGGAGCCGAGACCTCTCAACAGGCCCAGTACAACCAAACATGCTACCTTAAAATCTCCCCCCACCATCACCTACATGAGGTGCCCCTCAAAGCCACGGCGAAGGTAATCAGGCGCCGGAGCAAGGGCCCTCGGCAGGAAAGCGGGCCACCCACCCTGAGTGACTGAGGACCTCCCACCCCCCGTCAGCGCCCGGGCAATGGAAGACC